>BMAW01043383.1:175941-190864 GCA_019974015.1 Nephila pilipes | reverse complement strand
CCCCCCCCCCCCCCCCCCCCCCCCCCCCCCCCCCCCCCCCCCCCCCAAAGAAGGAAGATAAACATAGAAAATTAAGTTTCAAAAAGAGAAAACAATTCACAATCAGAGATATTTTCCTTCACAATATTGTTCAGTAAAAAAATTAAATACAACAAAATCTTTTCAATAATAATTAAAATCTGTCATTCTCAAGTATTAAATTTTGAAAATATACAGATATAACTGCCTCATATTTTTCTCACGAATGCATAAAAAAACACCAATATTATTTTTTTATTATGTAACATGCACAGTGGAGTGATTGTTTGCTCATTTATTAACGTCAAACTTAGAAACAACACAAGGGCTATTAGTGACAGACTTCGTAATTTTAAACATCAGTCAAGTGATGAGGGCAACACCTGATATGGCTACTCCCTCACGAAACACCCACATAGCACCTCAGAAGAATTTGTGGACCTTGGTGAACCACAGTGGCCAGGACTCGAATGCACAATTCAATGGAAACAATGCTGGCAATGAGTTTATGACTGTAACCATTAGGCTACTGTGGTCACTACATAATGGCAAAAATTGATAGCAAATTAAATATATATATATAAACGGAAATAAACTTCCTGGAAAAATGGCAAAAATTGTGTTCAGATTGTTGAGAAAATTAATATTTAAAATAAATAGGTAATATACTCATATGAGGTTAATAAAAAGACATTTTTATAAAAAATATCAATCTTTCAAATGACTAACTCAATATCATAATAAATGCAACTTATTCACATTATGTTTTGTCTCTAAATTTTGAACTGTAAATTATGAGCACAAAAGTTTTATAAATAACAGATATCTCTATCTTTAGATTTAGTGAAAAGATAGAGAAAGAGAGCAAATTTTTGTAAGTAATTTGCAACAGTAAATAAAATTTACTAACTTTTTTTTCACTTTTGATTCTATTATTTTGCTTATTTACATTGTAAATTAATATTACACAAAAGTTACATAACCACTCTGGTACTAAACTGCTTCATTTTGACAATTTACAGCCATTCTTTAACACAGTTATACTATTATAGTCAAATTTATTAAATAAAAAATAAAAATAAATAAAATAGAAATACAGTAGAAATTCGTCAAATTTTTCGCTTCAAGATTAATTATGCGCAAAGTTAACTTATCAGTCTAGATTTTTCATTTCATAAAATATGCTTTTAAGAGAATATTATTTTTAGAATAATGCATGTAAAGACATACCTTCATTAAAACTTTTTTTTTTTTTTTTTTTTTAGAAATTATGTTTGAAGATGGTTTACAAAGGAACAGAAAAGAAATATTGAACAATAAAAAAGGAAAGTTCTTCACTACGATAAATAAAACTTTCAAGCTTTTAGTATTCTGCAGTTGTGTCTTTGATTGAAAATTGTAAGGCAAGTATGTTTTTGAGCAATGATGGACCTTGTAATTTTTAGCCTTGATCAAGTGACAGCAACGAAACCTGAGCTTGTACCCCTCTCCTAACCTCTAAACCATTGCAACATGAAGACAACAAGCCTCAATTGATTTAACATACATCAAACACGCTCCACAATAGGTCTTTGGTTTCATTAAAACCCAAACCCACGACTCAAGCTAAACAACACCCACTATGACCCGTCTGTTACCATAGGCACTTAATGGACAATAAAATCCCACAACACTGAATTTGATCTTATGAACTGTTACAGTAAATAAAAGCAAGCACGCAAGTTTAGGTATATAAGCACATTTGAACTAACCTAGACTATAAGTCAGGCTCAAAACACTGTTCATAAAGAACAACAATAGAAGGTATTAATAATTTATACAGAGAAACTATAATACTTTACACAAAAAAAAAAAAAAAAAAAAAAATTATAATTAACAAATGTATTTTTACAAAAATGGACATTTATAAGCAGTTGTAAAAGAGAGAGAGAGCTGCAAATTTAATGTACAAAAACTTGCTATTTCACCGCCGTTTTTAATCAGATGAGCCACTAGCTTTAGAAAATTATTAATTAAACAAATTCTGTGAAAATCCAATTCAATTAACGATAAATTTCATGGGATTCACTAAGAATTTCATTTTTTCACAGATTTATCAATTAAATTGAAATTCTTACCCACACACTTGAAGCAGTTAACATGAAAGTGTTTGCTTTGTACTTTTAGAGTACTTCCAACACATTTTTTCTTACAGTTCTCACACAGAACTTTACCTAGAAAAAAATATATATATAATTAATATTTATATATAACAAGAAAAAAGTATTTACTCTTTTGATAATTACAATCTATTTAAAGTTCGTCATTATAATTTTTTTGTTTAAATATTTTGCTTTAGGATAAGCAATGAAATTATGAAAAATCGTTTTTCTAATAATACAATATATGAAAGATTGTTTTTTGTGAGATACAGAGCATCAAAGGATATAATCCCAGTAAGAAAAATGCAATGCTTTTTTTCTTCTATTTAAAAATTCTACTCACCGAGTTAAAAATCATATGAAAAGACATTTATTGATTGAACCCAAAGGCTTTTGGCGACGGACCTCGTAATTTTGAACCTCGGTCAAGTGACGAAGACGACACCTGGCTGGTACCTCCTCTCGTAACTTCCACATCAAGCCAAAGGGAGAACTTTGAGCTTCGACAAATTTAACGTGCATCAGCCCAAGGTACACGGCGGGTCTTTAGTGGCATCAAGGCTCGGACCCATGTCTCGACGAAAATCGCCAGTAGCAAGTCCGCTCCCCCTAGTCTATTATGGCCATAATTATTTTAGGAAACAGAAAAATCTTGAAATTATTAGCTTAATTTAGTTTTTATTAACGTCGCACTAGAAGCAACACGAGGGCTATTGGCGACGGACCTCGTAATTTTGAACCACGGTCAAGTGACGAGGACGACTCCTGAAATGGTACCCCCCTCTCCTAACATCCACACCACACTAACGGGAGGACTTTGGGCCCCGAATAGATTTAACGTGCATCAGCCCCGGCTACACGGCGGGTCTTTGGTGGCCAAGGATCGAACCCGTGACTGAACGAAAACCGCTGGTCACGAATCCGAAACCATGACCACTAGGCAACCGCGGCCCACTCCATATCTAATAAATAAATTACAGCGTGAAATTTTTGAAAACATATAACTTATGTTTACTTTTGATACAAGGTCGACAATGTTTTTAAGTAATATTAAAAATACAAAATGGAATTCTCCTGCCTATTTTAATAGCACTTTTGTTTGATAAAATAAATAAGAGGACATTAAAGTTCTTTAGTTTATACTAGAACGGTTCAAAAAAGTATCCGTATTAGGAAGGGGAAATTGGATATTATTAGGATGAGTCATAAATAACTTCTGTTTTTTTTTTTTTTTTTTTTTTTTTATCAGACTTATTTTGCTTTCATTAAATAGAAAAATTATATTAATTCATTATGTATTCCCCGCTATCATGTATGACCTTTCCCCGCTATCATGTATGACCTTCCATCTTCCTCTCTCACTCTGTAGGCCGTTTATCAATTCCTTGAAAAATGTGACTGGTTTGAACTAGAAGAAATTTTCGAAAGCTTGACTGACTTACTCTTCAGAATTGAAGGGTTTTCCATTCAAATTTTTTATAAGAAATAGAAAAGGTGGTAGTCTGTCGGGACAAAGTCCCGAGAATAAGATGAGTGTGGTAAAACAGACCATCCAAGTTGAAGAATTTTTTGAGTCATTCTTTGCTGTATGTAGTCGCGTATTGTCATGTACGCGAAAGCAGTTTTTGTAACTGACAAATACAAGACTCTTTTCATGGAGTTTCTCTTTTACTCTACGCAGCCGTTGAACGTATGTATCCACAGTAATCATTAAATTTGGTTTCAACAATTTTCGAAATATGAATTATCAGCCTCCCTCAACATACATACACATAAAATGTATTTTTCATGGATATTTGCTTTCAGATCAGGTAGGGATGGTTGATCCTTATCAAGCCATTGTCTATTGCGGACGATATTGTCAAAGACAGCCCATTTTTACCCGTGAGAGTACACTTGTGGCGATTAACAAGCAATCTTATTTATTCCATTCACTGAGATTGTGAGGTACCTATACTTCTATCATGTTGACTTTCTTTAAATTCTGTAGGTGGCATCAAATTCAACCTTTCTGTTACACGAAGTGTGGCTATTAAATAACGAGACTGACGCTGCTACGGAAAAAATACGTATACAAAAACGCCAGCGACTGACAGCTGTTTGGCGTGAAGCCTTCTCTTTCCAATGCTATACCTCTCGCTTCTGTAAACAAATCCGTATAGACGTAGCTTTCGTTTGCATAAGAGTTATTTTTTTGCTTCGCCAGAAAAATGATAAGTGTAACAACAGAGCAACGAATTGTTGGAAAATTTCGCATGAAACTTTGTAAAACCGCAACTGAAACTTACAATTTATTGAAAGAAGTGTATGACAATGAATGTTCATCACAATCACGTGTTTTTGAGTAGTTTAAGCGTTTTCAAAATGGGCGAGAAGACGTTAAAGATTATTTACATGCAATTTTGACATGCAAAAAGTATGCAGAAATAGGGCATAACATTCTCAAGTTTGAACAACAAGAAGCTCTCAAAAACACTTGTATTGACGCTTTGAATAGTCAATGAAAATGACTCAAACTAATTGGATAGGATAATAGCGAGTGAGGAATCGTGGTTTTTTTTACTTATGAACCTGAAACGAAGCGCCAATCCATGCACTAAGAAGAGTCCATCTTTACCAAGAGCCAAAAAAACTCGAATGAGAAAAATCAAAATTCAAAGCAGTGGTGATTTTTTTTCCCGCGATATATTCATAGGATTGTGTACCTTCCTGAAGGTCAAACTATTAATCAACATTACTACCTTCCCGTTCTTGCTGAACTCCATGAAAGAATAAGGAAAAAACGACCCTAATTGTGGAAGGACAAGTCATTCCGCATTGTCTCTCATGAAGTTTCTAAACCAAATACAGCGTCAGATCGTCAGTCTCATTCTCCGAATCTTGAGACATGCGACTTCTATCTCTTTCCCTAGGGTGAAATCTGCATTAAAAGAAACAAGATTCGAGTCCATTGAAGCTGTGAAAGAAAAAGCGGTATGCGTCCTAAAGGAGCTTCCAGCACTGTTTCGAACAATGAAAGATTCTCATGGAGCGTCGCAAGGATAGAGGAAAGATGTGAATTGAAAGTAAATATGAATCAAATCAAAATAAAATGTTTTTCAGCATCAGTCTCGTTATTTAAAAGCCACATCTCGTATCACACACACACTCATTCACTCTCACACACACATATGGTTTTGCTTAAATACTGCCTTTAAAAGGTTGTCGTGAAGGCCTAAAGAACGTCCCACCATCGGTTCGTCTTCTAACTAAGTTCATATTTCCAGAACGGAACTGGTTAACCAATTTTTAACTGCCCGATAAATTATCAATCCTTCACCGTACACCCCCCGCAGTTCCCCCCCCCCCCAACTGCCGCCTCAACACTATTTCCCTGTTCAAATTTCCATAGCATCACATGATGAATATGCACTTTTTCGCTCTCCAATTTAGGGGTTAAGAACAACAGTTTAATGTAACGTGTACCACTCAAAACAGTTGTCAGAGTACTAATTGAATCCTAATAAATTTAGTGAAAGGATAACTCTTTTGTCCCATATTGGGGTAGATATGAACAATTGACTCTACCTAACTGCATCGGATAATATTTATGATTCGAAATAATAGAAATGGGAATGGGTTATTATTTCACTGTATTGAGTAAGATTGTTCTACACATCCCAAAAATCTTCGTCATAACTTTTCCGAAGGATGATATCCTCTTCGCCTTCTTTGGAGGTGATTCATCGGAAGCAACCTGTTTTTATTGCTGCTTGATTTTCGAAACCAGTTCTCATTGACGGTGACAACACAACGCGAGAGAAATCAAAACTAATCTATGAATCAGAGTCAAATTTGTTTCGGCGCCATTTAACTAATGGCAGCACACGATGGCAACACCAACTTAACTAACCAACACTACCAATAGTCAAAAACAGGTACTGTTTGAGCCGGCCTCGTATATATTAGAATCGTAGAATACATAAGCAATATAAAGACTAGTACAATTGATTTCTCCAGTGTTTAAAGTCCGCCTGTAAAGGGCATTTTTGTAAAGGGGCGATTGTAAGATGTCACTCACACAACCCTCTCAGATCAGAACCAGACTTCGAGCGGAGCAGATCAGACTCAGAACAGAGAGACTCATTGTGTAAAAGAACGAGATAAGATCGTGAGCAGGGATCACAGTAATGCGATGAAGATAGTACTCAATTATTGTTGTTGTTTATCAAGAAGCCTTGTTCCTTGTCTAAGAATTTAGGACAACAGTTAAGAAATTCGCTAGGTGACCAGTTATGATCACAGTAAATTGCGTAGATCACCAAGGTAATGAAACAGGATAGAATGAAACGAACTATTGTTATGAATTAGAAGTTCATTATTATTAAGTAAAGTAAAGCAAGTGCGTGTCTATAATAAATCTGAAGTGGCAGAAGTTTATCTGTTAAAGTAGAAAAAAAAAGTACTTTAGAGATAAATTTTAAAAATTTAAGTAAAAAAGCATACATAAAAAGAGAACGAATGAATCTATGTTAGTAAGTTACAAAGAGAAATTTTATATTAGTCATTTAAGTAAATAGACAATCAGACAAAAAAAAAAAAAAAAAGCGAAACTTTTCAATTAAATGCATTCAAATAACTAATAAATACATAATTATAAGTTTTAATAGTACACATTTCTGAGAATCGTTTAGGAAAGCTCAAAAACACAACAGATGAAAATATGTTGGAAAATTTCTCTATAAGGGAGGGGGGAAATAAAATATTTTATCGCAAAAAAAATATTTTATAAGACTTAAATCAGAATTCGGAAGTGAGCAAAAGAAAAGTCCATCAGAATTAAATCACATTATCTTTTGTTTTACAATATCTTAAAGCAGTAGTATATTTCAGTGATTCTGAATGCTTTAAAAATTAATACTGTTCCTTTTAAATTAATCTGACTTGAAAATACTTTACTTTATACAAGTTCCGATAAATACTCTTCAAGATTCCATAGGGGTAAATATGCAGTTTTTAAGACTTCTGAACACTCCGTCCACTAAAAGACTCTCCACGACTTTTTTGAATTCACACATTCATGTTTCACACAAGCTGCGCATAACTTATACATTACATTCAAGATTCGGTGTACTGGTAAGTAAATTAGAATATGAAAGGATTTTCATACATTTTATCTTACATAGTTAATTATAAAATTTCAGCATGAATTAATGACAAACATTTGAGATCGTTTTTATAAATCTAATTTCTTTCTTAAAAAGTGATTTTGAATGTCATGAGTTCTTTTTTTTAAACATATTTTCTTCTTTAAATTATAAATGAAACTCAACGTTTCAAAACTTAAGAGTATTTTTCGAAAGGAATAAGCAAAGCAAAAATATTTTAGAATCAAATACCAATTAATTATAATGCATTCTTATGAGGGGAAGGAATATCAAAAAACATTCCGAAAAAATAACCAAATTATCTCAAAATTTCATAAGCAAAAAAAAAAAAAAAAAAAATCCAAGAATAAAAATTTAAAATTTTTGTGAAGAATAAATGATACTTGATAAGGAGAAAATCCACAAATAGGGAAAGATCGCTAGAGCATCCTAGAGAAGAGTCACCCGTTTTACTACTGACAGCAAACCCACAATGGAGAAAGGAAAGATCATTCGAGTACCTCCAGATCATATAAATCTCGTACTTATATAAACAAAGTACGCGTAAAAGAAGGCGAATGAAAAACAACAGATTTTGTTTCATGCAGGTATACAGGTGCTACTCCTGATGTGATAGTCGAGTGCAACTTTCTAGTATAGTAGCCACCATTTGTTATTTTACGATCGTTCATTTTGTCTTTTGTGACACATCATCTAGGAGTCATTTTCCGACATGGTAATACCATATGACTGGCATTTCTCCAGATTACACCCAAGGTGTTCGAAGTCGTCATTGGCTATGAAGTTATCAGAAATACACAAGATATTCATGTATTAAATAGTAGGCCATCAAAATAGAGTACCAAAAATATTCAACATTTGGAGCAACAATTGAGAAGTGGCAGGGGATGTCTATCGCAGAAGGACATAAGACTATGTCATTCCAGAACAGGTTTCGCTTATTATAGATAGTAACATTCAATTTTTAACTGCTAGCTACTGATGCGTTCAACGGCCTTGAAATTAAAGCATTTTTTTATCCATGTATTTTAAATATATTTAATTTCATAGAAAACATGTTTCCTTAGGGCAAAAGGTGTATATTGCGATTTTTTTTTTTTTTTTTTTTTTTTAATATTATCCTGATTGAAAAATTCATCTTTAGATTGAAAGAAATAATTTTCGAATATTTTATAAAAACCCGTATTGTAGATGACATTTTAATTTCTATAGTGTTACAAATTTAGTGTTTATAAACAAATAGATAAAATTTACATCAATCGGAAAATAAAATAATTTTTTAAAAATATATAACTATGTCTGCTCAGAAAAGGAACAGTTCTATAAAAATACTTCACCTTTTTTTAAAAAAAATTAATTTCTTCTGCAGTTGATTCATTGAAAATACAAAAAGATACGTAAACATTCTATAACAAATGGTTAAACAACATTCTATAGCAAATGGATCTATACATAAATTAAAGGAAAATTAGAGCGCTCCGTAAGTAAATTCTTGCTATAATTAATGTTTATTTAAAGACATTAAAAAGATGTCATCCCTCATTCGAGTTCAAATTATTTATATTTCGCTCCCTTCCGTCTTTTATGTAATTAATTTTAAATTCTACTGTTATATTACTGTTCCACTCTACAGCTATTTAATTCTGACGACATGAAACTATTTTAGTAAGCACAGAATTTTGAGCTTACTCTGAAATTTTCTTAAATTTGTGATAAATGTATTTCTTGAAAAATTATTGTATGTACACGTAGTAACTTTAGTCGAAAATATAAGTCTCTCTAAAAAACCGATCAAAAATTATAGAAACATTTGTACAATTAATTCTCATAGGCGCGCTATATAGTACTTTATTTTCTTTCCTCTCGGAGGTCATTTTTACAGCTAAAATAAAAAAACCTTTTTGCACTGGGATTGTGAGTGCTTTTGTTAACGTTGCTCGGAGTATTGGAGACAAGCCTTTTAGTTTTGAACTTCAGTCAAGTGATGAAGACGACACCTGAGTTGGCACCTCCCTCTCCAAACTCCCACACCACGTTATTGGAAGATCTTGGGACATCGACAAATTTTACGTGCATCAGCCCCGCTACACGGCCGGTCTTCAGTGGCATCAGGACTCAAACCCACGACTCAACGAAAACAACGTCGGCTGCGAATTCACAATCATGATCGCCTGGCTACCACGTGCATTGGAGTGGAACGCTTCGAATAATTTCTTTGATATCACTTTCGATTAAAAGTAATACTATACAATATGTCCTTAATTATTAAAAATTCTTATTAAAATCCCCTCAAAAAAAAAAAAAAAAAAAAAAAAAAAAAAACAACTACGCACTAAGAAGTTGTCCGATGGGGAGAAAAATTATGTACAGAATATAGGAAAATTATGTACAGAATAGAAAATGATTAAAATTTCAGAAAAAATTAATGATTTATTTCAGTTTTACATAGTTACAAGGTAACGAACTCAATAAGGTGTTGCCCCACCTCTAACCTGGATGCAAGCTACCACACAACATGGCACAGAGTAATAAACTCCCTGATGGTCTCCTGCGGTAATTCTTCCTCCCAAATTTGCTCCAATTGTCGGGCTAGATCATCAACATTCCATGGTAGATGCAGTCGCTTTCCCATCATATCCCAGAAATGCTCGACTGGAGAGAGATCTGGCTGGCCAAAGAAGAGTTTGACAAGCTGTAAGTCAGTTCATAGCAACACGTGCCGTAAGTGGTCTGGCATTATCTTGCTGAAAAATAAGGCCCGGGTACTGCAAAAGGAACGGTAGCAAAACAGGTCTCAGAATGTCATCGACATACCTTGTTGCTGTAAGTGTGTCTCTAATGACGACCAAAGGGGCCCTGCTATCGAGGGAAATGGCACCCCAGACCATATTTTTTGGTTGAGGGCCTTGTGTGGCGTGCAATAGTGAAAGCAGGATCGGCACGCCACCCTGGGCTTCTCCAGACACGTCTTCGATAATTGCCAGGACACAGTTGGAAGCGGGAATCGTCGCTAAACACTATACGTCCTCAGTCAGCCTCATTCCAACCAGATCGAGCCAAGCACCACTGAAATATGTCTCGACAGTATGCAGGCGTGAGTGGCAGGTGGCGTAGCGATCGGTACGAGCGTAGATTTCGCTGTATCAGCCGTCTGTGAATGGTCATGGTGTATCAGCCGTCTGTGAATGGTGTATTCGCTCTATCAGCCGTCTGTGAATGGTCATGGTTGGTTGATAACGATGAATCAGGCGCTGTGACAGCTCATCTGACAACCACTGCGTCCTCCCGATCTGCAGTGGCCCTAGATCGACCTCTACCACCATTACGCTGAAATGCGCCATTGTCCACCCATTCTTAACAGCATCTTCTAATCGCTGCATCGCTTCGACCCATATGACAAGCGATTCTCCGATTTGCCCAACCTGCCTCTTTCAATCCAACGATACGACCTCTTTCAAATTCTGACAGTTGCTCGTAAAGAGCTTGAATCCTGCGACGATGCATTTTTCAGTCGTTGAAAGGTATCCTAAATCGCAATACAACAGAAAATTTGACCATCATATTGTGAATCGCTTCTTATATACATCTGCTGAGTGCGCAATTCCGATGTGCTATAGCTCCCAATATTCATTCATTGGACTCCAAATTTTAATTATTTGCAAGTTCGGTCCAAATGTCTTTGCATGCGAAATTTCATCAATCGGGCAACTCCTTCTTGGTGCGTCGTTTTTTTGTAATAGAGTGTATATATGTATATGTGTGTGTATATATATACACATACACGAACAAATGTACGAGAAAAAAACTTACGTTTCTTTCAGTGACAATTTCTCATTTTAGAATTGAATTGTTAAAAATCCATTGTGTTCTCTATATAATATCCAACGATGCAAATTGATTCCGATGGGATTGTTTTCAGAAGGATTAATTTTAAAAAAATTTGTAATGCTGGAATTCTTTAATAATATTCGTCTGCAACAAAATTACTAAACATATCACAAGAGGAGGAACATGTTGCAAATTAATTTAAAATAATAAATAAATAAAAATCAGAATGCAATTTAATGCACGCTGTATACATCTTATTCAAGATAGATTACACAATGTTACGAAAAATGATAGAATAACTCGTTACTTTCTCGATTACTCTCATCAGTCAGGCTTCTACGCTTTTGTGAATGAGTGTAAAAGCTGGTAAAAATAACTTGGGAAAAGATGATAAAGCAAGGAGAAAAAGGTATAAAAAGACTGCGCTCATCAGCGTTGTTAATGTCAGACAAGTGTTTACGAGTAAGCATTGGTTTATACCAAACTGGACGGGTAAAAGCAAATGAGCATCCTCCTACGTGAAATACCTACCTTATCTTACAACATGATTTTTAACCCCGAACTCTATTGAGAGCTACAAATAGATTTGCGGAAGGCTACCACGTAAAAATCTGTTGCCTTGTTACTACGTAAGTCTACATAAATAACTTCTAAGGAAGAAAAAAAAAAAAGACTCATTCATCTCTGTGCTTGCCATTTAGTTACATTTAGGTCAATAGGTGCGAACAGCAATGAAAGATGCACAGGTGAAATGAAATTTAGAGCCGACTATTCGAGTATAATTACAGCACAATTTTTTCCCCAATCCAAATGCATAATGTTAAATAGTAATTAAGAAATACAAAGAATAGGGGAAAAAAATTAACGATAAAATTTAGATACTATTAACAGTAAACATTTAAAATTAAAATTTTTATTTTCATTAATTTTTTTAAAAAAAAGTGAAATGAAGAGAAAGATCGAATATTTATTAAAAAGAGATTCTGAAAAAATTTAACTCAAAGTAATTCAAATTTCTTTTCTAAATTACGATATTAAATTTAAAAAAATCCTAAAAATAATAAATATACTCGTATATAGAGTGGAAGAGAAAATGAATTAATACTTCTGTTTATCTCGTTACTGTTTTAAATAAGGTGCGTGTTGTATTTAAATAGTTAAGGAGAAAAATTTCAAGCTGAACATATGCTGCATTGCACGGAAACACGTATTTTTCTTATAACAGTTTTGTGAAAAAATGCTGCGGTCAAGATCCGGTTTTATTTAATTTCCTAGTCTTTATCTGTTTAAAAATATATTATTAAGAAACTAATTACAAATATAAAATAAACACATTAAAAATATGAAAATATCCTTCATGTATGCCGATAAAGAAAATATTAAATAATAAGTCAACAAACATTTTTTGGAAAATGCTTAGTTAAAATACGAGAGACGAAAAATTTATTGGGCTTTAAGCAAACACCAATATATTACAAGTTCAGTATTAAATTGAGACCTTGGTTCAAGAAATGCCATTTCTTATAATCAAAGTTACATTTAATATGTCAGATTTAGAATAGAGATAAATAAGCATTGATTGGGAATCCAAAGCATTAGTTATTGAATTTAAATCGGTAAATTCAACTAAATGGCCCGTCAAAGGTCAATGATCGTTTCACACAATACATCTTTACATTATTACTCACAAGCATTTGAAAAAACATAATTTCATTTTTTTCAGAACGAAACATGATGGGAAATAAAGTTTTATGGGAAATTTAAAATTGTTCAGAAATTAATAAACATCAAATTAGAGGAACATAGTAGAGCGATCGGAGAAGCACCTAGCAACTGCGGGTCAAAATCAGATAATACTTGAGTTCCTCAAATTCCACATATCACGGAAAGGTTAGATTTAACGTGCAAGTCTTGTCATTCTACATGTCGGTCTCGAGGAAATCGAGCCTTAAACTAGATAATTTTTCTGGATCAAAGCTGCTATCAACCATGCTACTAAGGTCCCTAAGATGAAGCATGTAAAATATTTACGAATAAAAATTTAACACCTTGATGTTTGTTTAATACATAACATAATATTCTGCTTGAAATATTAATTCCATCAGATCAACGAAGACAACTGCCTTTTTTTGAGTAGAGTAACTCAATATTTACTAGAAAATGGTTCAGTATATTCCTTTTTTTATTATTAGATATGGACTTAATCTCAGTAACTCTTTATAATTTTTTTCTAACATGGACATAACATAATATGTTAGACATACTCTAATGAGCCACAGCTTCGTACACACAATTGAGAGACATGAATTTAAAAAGTTCATACATTAGAGCTTGGACATTAATTATTATTAATTAGAATATTAATTAGAGGCAGAGTTATTATTAATTAGAATTTAAGGCTATGGCATACTGCAAATGCTTATATTTCTTGCATCTTTTACCTAGAACTGACAAGTCACCATTGTATGTGTTCTCTTGCTATATTACAACAAATTGTACAGACACCAAAATTTATTTTAGATTTTTCTTTTAAAAAAAGTTGGTATGAGTAGAGGAAAAATAAAAGATCATAATATCTCAATAATTTATTAAATAATTTCTGGTTTTCTGAAAAGAGAAAATAAAATTCTTTTTACCGAGATAAATTATGAAAATAATGTTGTAATTCATTTATGATTTCCTGGCATAAAGACACAGCAAAATTTTTAAACTGGAGGCAGGATGAGTAGTCATGCAAAACCTTACTACAGTGAAGCAAACGTATGGCAAGTGTGACGTTTCAATAAGTTGAATTTTCTTATATTCGAAACAAAAGGTAATCATTAACATATTCTGAAGATAAAGTTCCCTTATTCTAATATTTGGTTTAGAGAGACAGCTTTATTGCACAGTGGTAATTTGATCATGCCAACATTAAACTAAGAATAAGTGTTTTTCATGTTAGAATATACAAAACAAATATCATCGTTCTTTCCTAAATGGATATCAGATAAATGGTTGAACTGGATAAGTGAATAAATTATTTGTAGTTCCTTGAGTTTGGGGATAATAATACTTATGAAACAATGGATGGCATCGCTTAATTGAATATTTATATATCAAGTTCGGAAATTTCAAATATAATGCTAATAAACTCCTTGTGGGTATTGGATTTGTGTACATTATCTATTTGTTAAATTGTTTCTGTGGTAAATGAAACGAAACATTTAACTGATATGTTATTTTGATATTCTGAATATTAAAACAGTTCGTAAATTGAAATTTCATATTACTTTGTGCATAAGTGAATAAACTACGTAATGAATATTATCCATCCAGTTTTTCAATTATATCTACTAAGAGAAGCTTGATTGTATGACATTTCAGTCAATAATTTGAAATTTTTTTAAAAATATATAGGTCTAACTACAATTCTTACATCATAATTTAAAATCAACCCTAGATTGACAGCAAGAGATATCATTTGCAGGTATATTTAAACAGCGACTTTATGTCAGAACTTAGTCGAGAAAAATGCGAATCACATTCTAGAGAAATGAGCAACTTTTAAATCTATACCTTAAGTATTTAGGAAACCAGAGTAGTGCACTGATAGAAGAAATAAAAATGAAACTTTGCGATAGAAGATTCTCCATCCTCTAAGTTAATTTTATTCCCGTGGAACGTTGGATGTCGTCCAGTTCTTCATATCTTACTATAGGTAGAATGATGCCAAATTTTGTCACGTTTTATGTCTCAGAAGAAAAGATTTCAGCACACAAATCACGCTTGGTGGCGTAACTTGGTGGG
>BMAW01043383.1:136952-175841 GCA_019974015.1 Nephila pilipes | reverse complement strand
AGAGACTAAACAGGTGTAGGAACATTTTCTACACGTTTTTAATGACTGTTTTTCACCCGGATCTTGGTTAGTGAATTACTAGGGCATTAAGTTCATTGAGTAGCCTAAATACCTTTTTGAAACGAACAAATCTATAATAAAATGCAATTTTTTACTAAAAAAATTATGTTTTGGAGATATAGACATTTTTAGTAGCAGGGGGAGGGGGAGGGGGAGTTTCAAAGTATGAGAAATGCGAATAAATGGTCAACTATTATAAAACGCAGCCTGTTCTTCATGTCTAGTAAAAAAATATTAATCTTTTATAAACAGTAAAACATATTATTAATACTTAGAATTTTTTGGAAATATATATAACTTATAAATTTAGAACACACAACATAGCTATTGCAAAAAATACTCTGTCAACTCTTTGAAAAGAATCTGGGTTTTTTTTCCCTTGAGAAGAAAGATAATGAATTATTACTTAAAAATTAGGATACATTCAATAAAAATATCTATCCTATACTATAGTATAATTAATTTTCTTTCCTATGCTCAAGCACGTAACCAGTTCAAAAAATATGTATTTTCCTCAGTAAAAATGTAAAAAAGAAATATGACACTAAAAAAAAGAATTATTTTTCATTAAGCTTAATTAACAATAGACAGTCTTTTAACATAAATTCCAGTAAAGAAGAGAGAGAGAGAAACGCAGTTATTTCCCCCACTTTTCATTATACATTGGAATTTTTAGTGCATCATTCTTCTGAGCTTGAAAACGGTTTTGAAGAGACGAGAAAACACATATGCTGAGTCAATTTTATTTATAGCTTCATGTAAAATACGAAACGACGAGGAATCTCGCTAGGTTTCGCTAATTTTCATTTTTCTTTTAAAGAAACATATTTTAAGTTCGTTACATTAAATAAATACAAAGTAATATTTAATTTAAAGCAAGATGATAAATTTTAGGAGAGTTTATCATTTACTTATATAATACTATTTAATTACTTATTTTTAACAGTTAATTTTTCTTAATACAACTATGAATCAAAAAAGATGATATTGCATTTAAAAAAAATGAATAACCGATAGTAAAGGATTTTTTTTATATAATATCCACCTTTATATTTTCTACGCGTTCTGGCACGCGCGCATTCACAAACACACCATTAATTAGATACAAATTAAAAGGAAAAAACCTTTTTCAAATTCACGAACTATTCCGATCCATCACACACATCATTAAGACTGGAGTACAGATGAAACGTATTCTTCTCCTCTTCTAGTGCCCGAGTGATCGTTAATATTTCATTGGAAAATAAGCCCAGCAATTTTGTGCGTCATAAAAGATGGGAGTCTCAACAAATCAATAAAAGGGCGTGTCCTCCAGATGTTATTCTGTGTTATTCACTTAAGGGAACATAAATTTGGTTTGCAAGGAGCCAATAAGGATTGGTTTCAAGCATTTCCCCATATTTAGGAATCATAAAAATTTGTTCATAAGTATATTTAAAATTATTCAGCCTTTAGCCAAGTAAATTCGTGTTAAATGATTAGGAAAAAAAAATTTTTCGACTATGGTTACAAACAAAATCATTATTTATCAGGTCTTCAAAAGTTGATTGCTTTTTTATAATATATATATATATATATATATTGATTTAATAACTTCCTTAAAATACATAAAAAAATCAGACTAATATACATATATAAAGGCGGAATCCATGATTTAAAAAAAAATACATCTTTCGGATGCAATACGAGTGTAGAACAAGAGTAATAATGTATGAGTCATTAATAAAATTAGAAGCGAATTATAATTCAATTACGAGTAATCAATTTTTATATATAACTTCAATATTGCAAATTTGAAAAAATCTGCCTCCATTATTACTATATTATTATTAGAACTACCAAACTATAATATTCCTTCCCTCATGTTTGACCACAAGCGAAATACCTTTTTCACTTCACTAGTAGTATCATCCCATAATCTGATCTTTAGAGCCTTTTAAGTTCAAACTTCACAATTAAGTGGTTTGTTTGTTTGTTTTAATTCAGAAGATTTATTTCTAAACAAAATGAAAAATAGGAGACTTTCTTTTTAATTATCTATGATGAAACACTTCTTCCTAGACTAACCGCATTTGAAACCAGTATCTTTTACAACAGGCCCGCCAACCCGCGACCGCATGTGGCCCGCCTGGTATCAACCTAAGACAAGCAGAGCTGGGACATCTGAACAAAAACTTAAATTTTTTTACTGTACATAAAAAGTACCAAAGAACTTTCCGCTATGTGAGTGTCGTTCGTATTATGTTTCATAACTATGGGAATATTTTAGTGCACTGACTCAACTATCGTCAGAATTTTATTCTATATTCTTATTCAGAAACAATAACAAAGTTGGGATCATTTTAAAAAGTGCACATGACATCTTGCCTGAGTGGGCTATATACACAATATATACCTAACCAACAAACTAACTAAAGAGCGAGGGTGTGCATTACTAGACGAGGGGTGGGAATAGGAGTTTAGTTTAGTTTTTATTAACGTCGCACTAGAAGCAACACGAGGGCAATTGGCGACGGAACTGGTAATTTTGAACCACGGTCAAGTGACAAGGACAACACCTGAGCTGGCAGCCCCCGTCTCCTAACATCCACACCACGCCAACGGGAGGACTTTGGGCCCCGAACTGATTTAACGTGCATCAGCCCCGGCTACACGGCGGGTCTTTGGCGGCCAAGGATCGAACAAGCGACTGAAAGAAATCCGCCGGCCGCTAGTCCACGACCTTAACCATTAGGCTACCGCAGCCCGGGTGGGAATAGGAAGCACGTTACAAGCGAAATAGCAGCAGACATTCTGTCTGCAGCAAGTCTGATATACTTGACTAAGAAGCATATTGTTCCAGACAAATTGCTTGGTGTCTTTTGATCGCTAATACTTTAATAATAGTATTGTGTTGTGACTGCAGGACAGTTTTTTAAATTATATTTCATACAAATACATTCAAATCAATAAAATATAATTTCTCTTAACTTTTTGCAGAACATTTTTGAATTTTCTAGTAGGGCTTGGAAGGATTTGTCGCTTTCCATAACTTGAGATATGGAAGTAGTAATTGTTTTTGACGTGAGAATTTGAATTGATGTTTAAGTGGTAAAATTAAGAAGAAGAAAAAAGTCACCACAAACATTATATATATATATGTATATAATGTGTGTGTGTAATGATTTAGAAATTTAATTAATTAAATAAGTCGAGGCGAAGTTCACATTTCAATTCTATTTTTCCTTTTTATACGTAATAGATCACGTGGTATAGGTGTAGGGATTCTGAGGATTTAGTAGCCTAGTAGGGATTATCCCTACAGGTCTTCAATCGTGAGAATTACAAGCTCAGCAGATTTTTATGAGCACGTGATCGCATAAATTAAAAAAGATAATTTGGAATTGTATCAGAAAATAAGAGAATGAACTCTTTACTTTTGCATTAGAGAAAGAGAAAAATTAGGAAATTAAAGTATTTTTCAGCGGAACTATTACACATTTAAATTGAATCATTGCACACACACACACACACACACACACACACACACACACACAAATATATATAATGCGGCTGGTGCTAAATGTTAAAATTTTGTTAGTTAAATTTTTGCACAATAGCAAATTAAAATTTTGCTGAGAATACTTAAATTTTAATTGACAGCAGATTCCATGTTTTCAAAAAAAAAAAAATCCGATTGCGATTCACTCTTGCTTTTCAAGAAAATTAAACAAAAACGAAAGCTAAAATAGTCATCAAAAGATTTTTCTACATTTTTGTAGACCACACCATTCAACAGTCAATTTTCTTTACCAGTGAAATGTTTCTATGCAACACCTTAAAATTAGCTACATGTCTCCATGTATTAACACAACCTCAACACAATTTTGAATGTTAAGTCTGATTTTTCAAAATAGTCAGTGAAATTATAAATGCAATTTGAAAATATGTAATGCGAAATAAATTAATAAAAATTATAGCCCAAATGCACTTTGAAGCAACTCCCTTCCACCTGAAAAATACTATAAACATCTTATTTAACAAGTGATAATAATCTTTAGATGGCCGAAGAGTGATATGATTCGTCTTCCACTGGTCGTGTTTATCCCCATTTCACAGATCGATTATTCCCATGGCAACGGTAAAAATGGAAGCCTCCTTTCTCAGAAAACCATCGGCGGAGTCCATTTCATCTTGATTTTATCAAGCCGCCATTTTCATAGTAATATGAATAAGGGGGAAATGTTTGGGTTTTTCTTTACTAAACTGTTCGCGAATCTCTTGAAAAGTCTTCGTATACCACTAGGGGTACACGTACCAATTTGAGAAATAGTGGCTTATATTATTTGATTTAGAATTTCATTCTTTTTACTTATCACATTTTTACTTTTTTTCGGTTAAATTAGTCTATTTTCCTATGCATTATAAATTTTGCGTTTCAACCTTCTGATTGTTAGTGTAAAAAATAAAAAGCAATAACAAAATAATAATAATAATACCTGAAACGAATAAAATTGCTTTTTTATTTCTCAAACCCTTTTACATTACAATAGAACCAAAATTCTGTAGGCGAATCCCATTGTTTTAAATTCCGACTTTTTACATGTGATGTTCTTGAAAGTGTTAATGGATATCTCTAAGAAATTATTTTTACATAGATATAAATTTAAATCAATTTATAAAATAAAATTGAATTTAATTATTGGTGGGTAAATACTTTTTGCACTAACTGCATTTACATTCTAACGTAAAGCCCCAACAAAAAATATTTCTCCAAGATATAGCCCCTCCAACCATAAGATGAATTTCCAATTCACTCCTGAAAATATGATCAATAAAGTATTTGTTGTTTACATATATTTCAATTACGATTACTTATTCCACATTTGTATTCCACATTACTCTTATTGGAATTTTATTAATAACATTTCAAAAAAAAAAAAAAAAATACGCTATGTAACCACTGAAATGTATAGAGGGAATGACTAGCACCAAAATAAGCAATCTCTTGACCCACAATATTATGCTTACATGAAATAGAATACAAGAAGTTCATTTATATTTTCAGAGGCTGTAATCGAGTTGAAAATAATGACTGCACGAGGCACTACTGGATTCGCATATTAGTGAGTGATTGTGAAGTTTAATGGTGCCAGATCCAGATATGGCTACGCTGCGCCATAAAAGGTAAAACTGTGACCTAGACGTTTGGAAAAATGGGGGGGGGGGGAGAGAAATAAATAAAAAGTGATTGAAAAGATGGGTTAGAAATAGAGAATGGTAGAGTATCACAAAGGAACGCGTCAACCATGTTTACCAAAGAGTAAACCCCATGGGGAGAAAAGATCACTAAGGGGTCTAGTGATCAACAACAGAGAATTCGTTGCCAATCTTGCAGCCGAATCCGCTTGTTCATTTCCTAAAATACCTATGACTATGTATACAACAAAATTACACAACATAACTCCTGCTATACAGATTGCAAGTGAGTTCCGCAAAGTTAGTCGCCCCAGGATTACTCTGATGGTGCAGATTTACCAATGTTTCCAAGACACTCATGATGTCAGTATAAACAACGAGCTTGCGAGTGGATGGCTCGACTAATCGAAAGGTAGAATAAATGGCATCAGTTTCAGCAGTAAAGATACTACAGGAAGTGTCGAGCCTGATGTCTTTCGAAACGATAACCACAATCAATGTATCCAAACAGTTACTTTCGATCTGTCTGTATATACGAACGTTCTGCGGCCAATGTTTTCGACCCCATGGAGGGGGAAAGAGTTGACACAACAATCAGATAGAGACGAGTGCCAGCCCGGTGGACTCTTTACTCAGTGTCATATTGAAGCCTTGATTTTTTTTTAAAAAAATTAAAACAAGCATATTAAAATGTGCTTAATGCACAAATGAATTTTAAAAAAACATACAAGAAAAGGGAGAGGAAAGAGGATAGGAAAGTGAATGAATTATTTACAATGAGGATGAGATTTTTAATAGATTTAAAACTTTTTTTACAAATCTTATTGTGAGATAAAATTATAAAAAATATTTATATCATTTTTTTTAGTCCCTCAGTGCCTTCGATAGACTATGTCTAATCTTCAGCAAGAGGAGAGTATTATTTTATATGTTTATTTTTTGAAAAAAATTATTATTATTACTATTGTAAAATTACAATAATTAAAATAGTAATAAATAAAATATTATTTAAACTTTTTTTTTTTTAATGATGTGAAAGCTGAAGATGAGGAAACGTTCGGCGGCTAATGTTTTCGACCCCATGGAGAGGGGGGAAATTGAAGAGTTGACCTTGGAATACCAGCGGCATTTCAAACCCTGGTCCATTTGGTTCAAAGAAAAGTTGCCTTATCGCTTTTTGCAGTGCTTTAATCAACTACACTAAAAGAGACGTTCCCCCTCGGACTAGTTATTAAGACGTTTTAACTTTTGGCGTTGTTGAAGAGAGCCGCTGCAAACGAAATCATCATAATAATTGCGATGAAAGGCAAGCATGCGTTGGAAAACGATGCGAGGTGTGATACATTTGCTGTATGGGACCAAAAGGGTCATGATATAAAACGGTGGCATATTCCCAAGGAATGAATTTAAAAAACTGTCTGTGT
Organism: Nephila pilipes; assembly: GCA_019974015.1. Classification (NCBI taxonomy): domain Eukaryota; kingdom Metazoa; phylum Arthropoda; class Arachnida; order Araneae; family Nephilidae; genus Nephila; species Nephila pilipes. The sequence continues at coordinate 169,179 of BMAW01043383.1, read as the reverse complement.
TGGACATCTAATCCAGGTATTTCGAGTTCCTCCTTCATATGAATCACCCTTTTGGAGAACGGACGAATGCTGGATGGTTGAGCGTCGTATAATCTCCATAAAGATGGATTTAGTTTCATGTTCAGAAATGGGTGAGATGACGTGGATGACATACTACAATGATAATTGAGAGACAGTTTCTTACATCTCATAGCCGATCATCATAGATTAAACCCAAATTGTTTCTTTAGTTTGGTTTGGTTTTATTAACGTCGCACGAGAAGCAACACGAGGGGCTTTTGGCGATGGACCTCGTAATTTTGAACCTAGGTCAAGTGACGAGGACGACACCTGAGGATATATATGGCACCCCTCTCCTAACTTCCCCACCACGCCAAAGAGAGGACTTTGGGCCCCGACAAAATTTAACGTGCATCAGCACCGGCTTCGGTGGCATCAAAGCTCGAACTTAAGACTCAACGAAACCGCCGGCCGCGATTGAACCCGAATATCCTGACTTGCCCTACCTATAGCAGATCGATGGCTCGGCAACAAAAAAGTTTTAATGAGAATTTTTTTTAAAAAAAAAAAAAATTGAGAAGTAATAAATTTTCTAAACGAGAGGGGCTGCTCTTAAACATTATTATCTAACAAAGAACAGCTACTGAAATTAGCATTTGCTACAGACTATGTGGGTTATCTTAACCAATTTAATTTTAAAATTACTCCGCAATACAATTCACATACAGTGGTTCCCAAAATTGAGTATACACCTCTATTTCTTTACTCTGAAAATACAAATATATGGTAAAAAGTTTTATGTAAAGGTTTTATTTAATAAGAATAATAAATCACTCCTTAAATAAGATGTTTATCCAAAAAAAATAAACATGTAGTAAATATAATAAAAAAAATTATTTGCATTATCTCACTAATTTACATGAATTGATGTCACAAAATTAAGTACACACTTTGTAGAAAATGACTACAACCTGTTAAATTAGCTACCATTATTTTACTAAAGTTTTTGAATTTAATACTAACATTGGATTTAGATCCTAATGTATGAGTTTCTTGTAGAAATATTAATTTTTAATCTTCAAAATGGGTTCCAGAACGGAAACTGCAGTACAAGTTGGAGTGCTGGTCGTTAAAATGTCTGAAGAAGGTAAATCTCTCTAAGAAATTGAGAAAATAGTTCAGCAGTGCATTCAAAAAATCATTAAAAAGTATAAAGTGTTTGGGACATGTTAAAAATATTCCCTCACAAATCTCACAAACAACACAGAGTACTGACTAGCCTAGTTTGACAAGTTCAAAATGGCCATTCTCCGTGGCACATTATTTTCCAGCTGGAATGTTTTTGGTTAACATATATTTTGGTTGATTAATATAGCTATAATTGATGGTTTTCTATATTTAAAAATAGGTTTGAACTAAGCATTCAAATAATATAGATATTGAATTCTGTAAGATCTGAGCATTTTTTAGGTTTTCCTAAAAGTGTGTAAACTTGCTTACCTTTTTCTTAAAATTTTTTAATCAACTATCATCAGTTGGGTGTTTTTAAAAATAGTTAACTCTCATTTTATTTCATTCTTAGTTATTTCCATTAACAATTATGTTGTTTTTTTCTGGCTGATGCAAGATTGTTTGATAAGTTCATTAATATTGTACAGAGAGACAACAGAAGAGCTATTGGCTATAGACCTCATACTTTTAAACTATGGTCAAATAATGAAGATGACACCTGAGCTGGTACTCCAATCTCCTAACTTTCACACCATGTCAATGTACGAACTCTGACCCTTTACTGATGTAATAAGCATCAGTCCAAACACATGACAAGCCTTTAGTGTAATCAGTATTCGAGCACACGACTCGACTAAAACATGGTTGGCTATTACCTTGATGCCATGATCCAGCCAGATACAAGATTAGATAGAAATTCTAAAAATTGAATGCAATATAAAATGTTAGAATCACTATATAATTTCATAAATTTAATTTAACATCAAAACAGTTCCTGATATTTTTGGATCATAGAAATTAAGAATAGTTGAATAATGACACTGCAGTAAAAAAAAAATAAATAAATAAACATTACAAAACTCTAAAGAATAAATTTTAGAAAAACTAAAATATTTTTATACACAATGATCAAATTTTACTTATGAAGAAATAAATTCATTTTATTACACTCACTTTTTTGCTGCTGAGAAAATTCAAAACCAATTTTTGAGATTTAAATATAAAATTACAATTCTGTTATAATTTAATAGTGTTCATTAAAAAATTAATATACAAAACTGGTTCTGCCAAATTTCATAAAAAAAAAATTAATTTTAGTTGCCTAGTTCATTTACTAGTTACGCCATCAACAGCATTTCTGGAGCTATTATTCACAAAATTTTCCTTCATAGATATCTGCATTTCAGATAAGTAATTTGACAGATGCCTTTTCTGCTTGATTATGATTTTAGGTGCAGTGCACTTTATTTGTTGAACACTTAAAAAATGTATATATCCTAATTGTCTTTCTTTCAATATGTTCTTTATATTTTTCATGCCTGATTCCATTATTAAAAACAGAGTTCAAAATCTGTAGAATGTTTAACGAATTTACATCCTTATTGTTTTTCTTTGAGTGTTTCTGAGTTTGACTTTATATTTTTTATAGATTTACATATTTCTGAGGTGCCTTCATATACATTAAAAATAAATTTTTACTCTGCTATATGTATGTTGAGTGAGTGAGAGAGTGAATGTAAAGTTTATTGGCGCAAGAGCCAGATATGGCTATGCTGCGCCAAACAAGATTAAACTGTGATCTAGATGTGAAGTTGAAAAAAAGGTAAAAGGTGGTTGACAAGAAGGAGGGTCGAAAATGGAGAAGGATCGCTAGGGTATCCCGGGAGTGTGCAACCCGTGTTTACCAAAGACAGTAAACCCCACAGGAAAAAAATATCACTAAAGGTGCCTCGGGGTCATGATGCCCGCACTTACCTGAAGAAGGCAAGTCCCTGAGGTCCTCTGATATAATCCCCAGGGGCAGGGTGCCCGGCTATACCCCCAGGGGCAGGGTACCCGGCTATACCCCCAGGCGCTGGGTACCCATTTTAATCACCTCTTACGACATGCATGAGCTACAGTGGGATTATTCTGTCATTCCAGGTCTATATGTATGTTGAAGAGATATTAGAAAATATTCTTCTTTTAAATATTACCAAAACAAAAAAAAAAAGTCAAAAGAAACTAATTAATAAAATATTCTATATTTTAAAAAGATTAAACATACATTTTAGCAATAAAATTATGTTTACTAATAACATGCATTTAATAATTTTGTAAATGATATACATGTAACAAGAACAATGCCTAAACTTTGGCAAATTCAGTAATTACAGTAACAGAACATATATATTTCATTTACAGTTATTGCAATAATCCTGAAAATCAATAATTCTATATGAATTATATGAAATTGAATTAAAAAATCAAGCTAAAATTTGATACAAAGAGTATTTCTTACAGTTGCATATATCCGTTAAATTTTTTTTTTTTAATCAATCGTCACATCAGTAACATTTCAAAAAATTAAAAATGTTTAATTTATTTACAAAGGGAGGGGGTAGAATAAAACTTTTGGATTTAGCAAGATTTTTTGGGCAATAGGTCGCCAAATTTTGGTACTTCTTCCCTACCATCACAGACGGCCCAGAAGAAAAAAAATGCAGTTTTTTTTAATGGAGTTTATTCAGTGAATGTAAAGTTTATTGGCGCAAGAGCCAGATATGGCTATGCTGCGCCAAACAAGATTAAACTGTGGTCTAGACGTGAAGGTGAAAAAAGGTTAAAGTGGTTGACAAGAAGAAGGGTCGAAAATAGAGAAAGATCGCTAGGGTATCCCGGGAGTGCTCCCCCCGTGTTTACCAAAGGCAGTAAACCCCATGGGAAAGAAAAAGATCACTCGGGTGCCTCGGGGTCATGATGCCCATACTTACCTAAAGAAGGCAAGTCCCTGAGGTCCCCTGATATAATCCCCAGGGGCAGGGTGCCTGGCTATACCCCCAGACACTGGGTACCCATTTTAGTCGCCTTTTACGACATGCATGATGGAGTTTATTCAAATGACATTGCTTAAATAAAAATTTTAAAAAAATGCTAGCTCATTTGGATACCTTCACTAATTTGAAAATTTCATTTCATTACTTTTATATTCTTTCACATTTTGTCTTTGTGCATTAAAGACACCATTTTCAGAGCAATTATCTGACTTGAATAATTCAGAACTTAGCATTTCTACAATTTTTCATTAATTTAAATTTAGATTATCTGTGAAATATTTAAACTACATTTGAAATATTCAGCAATATTATTTGAAATTTTTTGATTAATTTAAATTATTTATAATATACGTAAAATATTTAGATTGCCTAATTTTTAGCACTTATTTGAATTTCTGATTATTTTTAACATTGTTTGAATTTTTTATTAATATAAATTATTCAGATGACAAAAAAAATATTTTGTTTATTCTCTTTATTATTTGAATTTCTAATTATTTATTGAATTATATAAATTTTTATTGCAGTATTTAGATTTTCATATTACCTAAATATTATTTAGATCTTCATTACATTTGGGTTATCAATTTTTCAAATGGTAAGATAACCAATGGAATCGATGGAAATATTAACCAAATATTTTGCTTATGCTCTTTCAAATCAAATAATCAAATACTTTTGGTTAATAATCAAGTGCTCTTTTGTTTCTTAAAGGAAACTAGGTTGATTTAATCTGAATGTGTATGTCCCAAGTACAAGTCTAAAATGAAATTAGATGTCAAGAATTCTCTGTCTGATGGCTATTCCTGGATTTTCAGGAATTTTACCAACAATAAGGTTTGTGGAAGCCGAAAATAATTCTGCACGGATCTTGGTTTACCTAAAGTAAGCTAAAAATTGGCGAAATATTCATGCTCCCATTTCAAGTCATCTTTGGTTCAGTTATAAGTGAAACAGAACAAACTTATTTTTCATCAGTAACTTTATCTGATTGGTAACAATTCACCAATGAAATAATCCTGGACTACATTGAAAGTAATTCCTAGATCACAGGTGATAAAGGAACAATCGTGAAAGTTAATTAATCAAAATTTGGCAAGAGAAAGTACCACAGAAGTCATTCAGTGAAGGTATAATGGGTTTTTGGAGGTTTGGAATGGGGATCAGTAAAAGTATTTTTAGCTGCAGTTCATGACAGATCTCGAGACACTATGGTTAGTACAATTCAAGAATGGGTAGAGCCAGGAACAACAATTTATGATTCTCTAGGTCAAGAAAGCTATAATCATCTCACAGCAAATCACAGTCTTCATTTCATTGATCCAGAGACAAACTGCCATATAAATACAATAGGCAAGCAGACTTACAATATTATTTGGCAGTATATATATTTAGAAAATCACTTAGTTTGATAGGAATTGACTATTTTAATCAATTTTTAGAAAGAAAAAAACAGCAAAAAAAGGGAGGGAACATTTCTCAGAAATTTAATTGAAATGCAAAATATATTCTTCAAATGATTTTCTTTTATTCTTATATAGCAATTTTTCATAGATCCAGAGCTGTAGAATGAGTTGTATTTTATCCTCAATATTATTTAGGTTACATGTTTCTTTTACCAGAGTATTCAAATATTTTCAGTTATATTTATATGCACATAATATATCTTAGATTTATCTTTATTTTCAATATTTTGTGCTTATTCCATTACAAAATAGACAATTAAAATCAGTATTTATGTGTTTTAATTTACATTTACCTACATTGTTTATATTTGATATACTCTTTTAGAAATTTTTGTACTAGTTCAATTTAAAAAAATTGTAATACCATAGTTTATGACAATTTCAACTCTTAATGTGTCAGTACTTATGTGTTTTCATTGCATTTATCTTTGCAATCTTCAATTTGAACTTCTACAATTCCAAGTTTAAAAGAGGGAGGAAGGGGATACTACTACTTTTTCTTTAATTTCAAACTTGTGAGGGGGAAGAAGAGAAATGCGTTTTTCGCGGCAATTTGGAGTAAAGAAACTTTTTGCAACCCTGTATTTTCCCTCAGCGACGAAAATTGTCACTAAAAAATGTACGATTTTCGGACCAAGACTTAATACAACACATAATCATTCTATATGAGTTACACGAAATTGAATTAAAACATTTTGTTAAAATTAGATACAAAGTGTATTTCTTACCGTGACAATTATCCGAATTTTTTTTAAATAAACTGTCACATCAGTAAAATTTAAATAAAAATAAAAGTGATCAATTAATTTTCAGACCAGGGGAAATATATTTGGTAGGACTTTTCATGTGTAATAAGTTTATTATTGATCATCATGAAATATGAAAGAAAAAATAAGCACTTACCCATATTGAATTCTTTTGGATTTATGTTCACCGGGAACTATTCAGATTCAAGTGAAAGTTATTCGCCAAATCCTTAAGAAGAATTGTCTTTTAAAAGCATATATATTCTAAACACTATAAAACCGCTAAAATAACATCAATTATCTCTTCAATAGAGCAGAGAAACATCACAACTAACTTCAGTCTGATGAAGGAACACTCCGGAACTCTCCCCGGGCCGAAGGTATTCCAAAAATAGACAGACGCTTTGAAGATGATGCCATTTGACTTCATATGTGAACTAACATTTTCTGATGGTCAATGGCTAAACGTATAACAGTATGTTTTTTAAATAATAAACAGATATAATTAATAATGGTTGTAGATTTTTAGTAGCTATGAATTAAATACATTTTTAGTAATATGCACATAAAGGAAGCAAAGAAAATAAAATTATATTATGTAAATAATATAGTTCCTTTTTTTTTTTGGACACACTATTATTTTTTACTTTCGTCGTGACATTTCTATGCATGGAAATCAACAAATTTTAAAACTAAATTTTCTTCAATTTCATCTTTAAATCACCCCTCCAAACAAAACATTAAGTTGCTTTTCGGTGTTTTCCTTGAAATGAGCCTCACTCTCAAGCAAGTGATGTGGAAAATAAGAACAAAGCTCAGCGAACGTGTAATACTGTTTATAAATGGGAACACTCAAGTCTACAAAATATAAAGAAATTGGCTGATCATGGTTTATCACGTATAGGTGTTTATGAATCATTATTACATTCTAAATAATTATATTGAATAGAAAACGTAGTAAATCACCTAATCGCATGCCTTGTTAACAAAAATTTGAAAATTTTCAATTTGTGGAATCTAGCAAATATACAAGAAATCATAATGTTATTTTTATTGAGTAATAACCTAATAACTGAACAATTTCAATAATAAATTGAGAATTCATTAAAAATTGAACGTTACATTTTCTAAAAGTATGAAGTTAAAGTTTTTAATATGTTTTTAAGAGGATAATCCAGCAAGTAAGTTCCATTTTCACTGCGGAATAGCTGCGTTCGTTGGTTCAAGCATACACGGTTTTTTTTTTCTTCTGTTGAGTTATGGGCAAGCGAGGAAAGGCATTTTCAAATATTTGACTTATGCAGCGTTTGTTTGGTGAAAATTAAAGATTTTTAAGACAATCGGCGAGAGTTTAAAACGTCGAGAGAGTGAAACTTTAAAATGTTAAGACAAGTTTATGATCTCAACGCGATAAGAGGTTCCATGGTCAGAAGATGGATGTGGCATTTCAAAGAAGGACGTTAAAATGTTGAAGATAATAAATGAAATAGGTGCCCATCTCTAATTGATGATGACTTGATTGCAGCAGTTAGTGCAAAGATTATGGAGAACAGATACTTCCCCATAACCCCTCAGGAATTTCCTCAAATCTCTAGATCACTTCTGCACGAGATTGTGGCCAAAAAACTGAAATTCCAAAAACTGTGCACTCGATGGGTACCTAACAATCTGACAGAACAGCAGAGATTGAAACGTCAGGGCAGAGTAGTAGACTTTTTGACAAGATACAACGAAGAGAGTGATTCTTCTTTAGTTGGATCATCACTGGTGTTTAGACCTGGATGTGTCACGTAACCGGGGATCCTAACTGCAATCGATGGAACGGAGGCACGCATTGTCGTAAACACAAAGGAAAGTCAACTCACTAATCACATGTCACGCAATACAAAATAAACGTCGTGGTATACTTCGGAACGGAATTTCGCTCAGTCATTATAATACAAGATAATACACTGTGCGTGACACGCAACAAGGCCTAACGGAGTTAGCGATGGGAAGCTTTTGACCCTCTCCCCTTACAGCCCAGAACTCGTACCAAGTGACTTTCATCTTTTTAAGCACCTGAAGTCCTTTCTTGCTAACAAACAGATCTAGGATGACGACGAGATCAAGTCCGTTGCTATCCAATGTTCGCAATAACTGGCAGTATCGTTCTTTGATGAGGGCATTCAAACACTCGTTTCCCTCTATGATAAATGTCTAAGCAATGGTGGTTGAAAAATAGTCTGACAATTGTAGTTCATTATTTAATAAAAGTTAGTTCTAAATTATTGTTTCCTTTTTTTGTGTTGCTAAACAAAACTTACTTTCTGGGTTACACTAGAATATTCGTCCAAAACATGGTATGTTTAGAAAACAAAAATTTCTGCTAAATTTTTCTTTCCATAAATATTAAATAAAACTGAACTAAGTTAATCAAATTGTTAATAAGTTGTAAACTGAAAATAAGGGAGTAAAGTGTCTTAACAATTTCATATGTAATTCTGTTCGTTTGATCTTCAGTGAACTTTAAATCTTATTTACTTTTCCATTGAAATTTAGTATTCAAAAATATTTTAACAGAGAAATTGTCATGTATAGTAATCATATAACAATAATAAACGAAAGAAAAATTATTTTCGTTAATTTAATTTTAATGTAAAGTTTCCTACATTATAAATATCACATTTCATCTATACTTAAATTATGATTAAATTTTGTACAGGAATGTAAAAAACTGTATGTTTGTGTATTTCTGAATTTTAAGATCACGATATGGCAAAATTATAGACAATGTATGGTAAGAAATATATATCACACAGGATATTCTTATAATTATACTAACTCATAATGATATTGATCCTTTTTCTTTTTTAAAGTAATTTATGTTTGTATTCTTTTTGAATTTTTTGTATAGCGAGAACTTTAAAAAAAGTCAGAAATATTTTAAATATATACTGATAACAGAAACACAAGAAGAAACTTAGCCAAGTTTTCCAAACACATAATTGTGTATTTCTTGATACACTTATTCGAGTAAAAAATAAAAGTAAATGTATCGTATAAATAATTTCTTACGGAAAAGTACTGAGTAAGAATAATTTCGTAAGCTTGCTAAAATAATCCCCTCCCAGATTAAAATTGTTTCCTTAGTGTTACAAGCTGTCCTAAGTTACAAACTGTGTCTGTCAATAGGTTTCTGGAATGCAAATGAATTACGTTCCAAAATCAACGAAGACCGTGGCTTTGCATTAGAGCAAAATCTTGATCTGTTTTAGGATTAGGAAAAAAAACTCCAACCGGGATTTGAACACCATAACAACATCTATCGTATTTATAAAGATGATAAAATCAATTAATCAATTCGTTTTGAGGGGCACCGCCGCATATTATAAAACAAATATTGATCATGCAGCAGAGTCCTCAACCCGAGGTTACTATTCATGGATGCAACTGCATTCAAATTTAAAATTAATAATTATCTCTCCCCCCCCCCGTCATGAGTAGTTTCTGCTTATGCTACTAACACCCCCTCCCCCCGTAAATAATCGAAAGTTTCTGAAGAAGAATTTTTTGAAAATTCTGAATTCTGCACAAAATGTTATTATTGCTGGAGACATTAAAGCTAAACATAAAATGTGGAACAAATCTAGATCGAATACTTCTGGATGTCATTCAAAAGTATTGTAAGCAGACTTACTGAAGTGAGGATAGTAGCACGATACTCTCACACACACATAAATCATTTTTCAGGACGGAAGTTAAAGATTCCATAATCGATCTAGCTATATTCAAAAACATCCCCTTCAACTATAACATCAGAGAAATCAATAATATTGATTCAAGTAATTTCCATCTTTACTCTGATACAAACTCTGTTTTTATGAAAATTCCATAGTAACTTTCCTTAGATTGGGAGAACTTTCGAATTGTTTCATGAATATTAAATCTCTTCCAATTCCTCCCACATCCATCAATGATGATTTTGAAAATTCAATCAATCGGCTGGGAGGAATATTCTCCGAGGCTCTTGTGACAGCCTCAGAATCAAAATTTAAAACTCTTCCTCTCCGATTACCCCCTAAAATTCGAGTAAAAATTCGCCACAAAAATAAAGAATGGAGGTTTTGACAAATTTCTAGAGGTCTGGCCTTCAAGTCTAAGCTCCGTGCTCTTAGTCGTAAGAAAACGAGAGATATCAAATACTTTTCCCAAAAAAGATAGGAAAACACACTGAGGCCCTTTTGCCTTACAACAATTCACTTTGGAGGATATAGTGTTCCCCTCCCCTCAGAGCAATGGTCCAGAGCCTCCGCTACGCGACGCTGGCAGTACCGCTCGCGAGGAGGGAGAACAAGTGAGTTTTGCGGAGGCAGTTGAAGGTCTTTGTAGCATGATAGCAGTTGAGTATGCCTCCCTAGGAGTGCTACGAGCCTATTTTATTCTTTAAATAAAGTTTTGTTAAGTTTTAAATGTCGTAACTAATTTCACTATATTTTCGAACCTCAATCAAACATTACACTGGCGCATTCGACAGGATATAGTGAGTTTTGAGTTTGTTCGTAATTGAGTGAATTTTGTGAAAATTCTGATTCCGTGGATTTCCTAATCGCAATGGCTTTCCTAGCGAAAGGAAAAAACGAGGACTTGCAATACGTCGCTCGAGAAATGGGCATCGAGAATGTTTCAGAGATGACAGTAATGGCACTGAGGAATGCTATTTTGAAAACGAAAGAATATGAGGAAAAGTTTGTCAGAACATTGCTCAATAACCTGATAGAACATAGAAAAGAACAAGAGGAATGAGATGAAAGGAAAATACAAGATGAAAGAGATGAAAAGACAAGATGTAAGAGAGGTAAAGAAAAGACAAGATGATGAAAGGAAATGCACAGTCACGAAATGGAATTTGAAATCCAGAAATTACGCTTAGAAAATGAAAGAATTAGAATAAGCGAAACAACTAACTCAGAAGTCGTTATTAAATCGAAAGTAGAGCTGCAGAATTTTCTCCCAAAATTTTATCCGAAGAACAACGAAATTAGCTTATATCTAGTGTTATTTGAGAGACAAGCCAAAATAATTGAAATCAAAAGGGAAATTTGGACTTCTCATTTGATCGGACTATTGCCATACGATGTTGCACACATCATTGCAAATGAAAACGAAGAAATCACGAACGATTACGATAAGGTGAAATAAATTCTCCTGAAACGATAAAAGTTAATACCGGAGAAATTTAGACAATTGTTTGTGAAGCATCAGATAAAACAATACATCACTCGAGTATTTTCGAATATGATCTGACAAATTATTTTCACGAATGGATTCGAGGCTTACAGATTAACACTTTTGAAGATTTGTGCAACTTGATAATAAGTGACCAAATCAAAAGGAGAACTCCTCCAGAAATGTATGATCATTTTATTGACGAATGGACACATTTCAAAAAACCGGATCAAATTACCTCAAAATTAGACGATTATGAAAATGTCAGAACGAGTGTCAACTGAAGTCCGAGGGAAAATTTCTAAAGAGAGTATTCCGCTTTTATCAAACGACCTCCATGGGAAGAACAGAAAAATTTACCAGTACGGAGATATATTCCACCTCATTCAAGAGAAAATACCAGAACTCCAAAGAAGGAAGAAATAAAAACATCAACGAAAGAATGTTATATTTGTGGTTTACAGCACCTGGCGAGGAACTGTCCCAAAAGATACAAAGCGACGGGGGGGTGAATGGTTATATTGATAGACACAAGCAAGATGATCAGGCAGTAACCACAGAAATTCGAACTGAGTTCCTTTTAGAAATCAGAAGTAAGAAAAAATCAAGCGAGCCAAAATTAGCTATGAGTGATCTCGAATATACTGAAATTGCTGTCAACGGAAAGAGTGCAATGGCTTTAATTGATTCCGGATCGAAGATAACTGTGTTGAACTTGGATCTCATTTCCGATGAAAGGAATGAGGAAGGGAAAATAATTTTAAAAAGCGCATTCGGAGAAAAAATAGAAGCCTTTCTTTTCAGTGTTCAGTTACGGATAAAAAACAAGAAAAACGAAGCATTTTCGAAACCTATTCAAGTGTTAGCAGCAATTACGGATAAAATCCAAGGTCAAGTGATCATACCCTCAAATATTTATCAGCTTTTGCAAGAGAATATAAACGAAACCGCAAGCGATGAATCAACATCGGAGATTAATGTATATTGCTGTGGCGGACAGAAGTCTGATTTCATTTGCAGAGGAAGGGCAGAGAGAGGAAAGCAAACATTAGAAAATGAGGAATGTTTATGTTTGGAAATATTATTTCCCCAGCAGGAGGAAAATGAATATCAAAATCTGTGCTTTATTAAGAGATCAGCAGTTAAAATGGGATACGTTGAAAGATGTATGGAAACAATTTACTTTGAAAAAAGGGAATTTTTATTTGAGAGATGATCTACTGTTCCACGACGATAGAGTAATTGGGGAAAAGGTGGCTCAACTAGTTTTGACTAAGATTAGAAGACCTCAAGTATTAAAATTGGCTCACGAATCTGTTTTTAGAAGTCATATGGGATTCAAAAAAAAACTAGCGAAAGAATTCATTTTAAATTCTGGTGGTCTGATTTAAAGAAGGAAATTTTAAAGTATTGTAAATCTTTCAATAATTATCAATTAAGAAGCCAAAAGAAAGCTACAGACAAAATACCCATGACTCCTGTTCTTAGGCCAGATTTACCTTTCGAGGTTGTGAATATTGATATAATTGGCGAGATTAATCCACCGTCGGCCAGAAAACACAAATACTGTCTTGTTATGATAGACCAGCATTCCAGGTGGCCGGAAGCAATTCTTCTTCGATCGTTGTCTGCCAAAGCTACATGCGACGTGTTAATGGAGATATTTATGAGGACAGGAATTCCAAATGTCATTGCCAGCGACATGGGCACTAATTTCACTTCAAAGTTAACCCAAGAGTTCATGAAACGCTTAGGCTGTACCCCACGATTTTCAGTTCCTGGATATGCAGCGTCGAATGGACTAGTGGAGAGATACAACAAAGTATTAAAAAATTCATTGCACAACGTGATTAGGACTGATCCAAGTAATTGGGACAAATATATCCCGTACTTGCTTTTCGCATACTGAGAAGTCCCGAACTGCACAACGGGAGTTTCACCTTTCAAGTTAATGTATTGACGAACAGCTAGAAGTCCTCTGAGTGTGTTAAAATCAAGCTGGTGTGGCGACATTGCCAATCCGTTGAACATGGGAAAATCTGTGGTGGACTACTTACAAGAACAAAAGATCAATTTAGAGATGGCTGCTGAGCAGGTGTCATTAATAGCCTCCGGAAGACAAGAAGCTTATGCAAGATATTTCAAACTCAAAGCTAGTTCCAAAAGTTTTGAGATGGGCGAAAAAGTATACTTATTGATACCTGATTCAACGAATAAGCTCTACGCACAGTGGACCGGCTCTGGAGAAATAGTTGGAATGAATCTTCCTCACTCTAATAAAGTGAAATTGAGTGATGGAAAAATTCACCATTGTCATGTGAATAAGACAAGGATGTATTACCAAAGAGTTAAAGCAATCAGGGTGATATTCGAAGACGATAAAGATTTTGGTGAAGTTCTTCCCACTCCAACTTCTCTGAGGCCCGGAATGAAAGAGTTATTGGACCATATTGATGTAAGCCATCTGGAAGATGAGGAAGAAACCAAATTGCTAGAATTGTTAAGTTAGTAACAAAAACTGTTTACGGGTAATGTAAACATTGCTAAAGATGATGCTCATAAAATCAATTTAAAGCCAAACGTCGAACGGAAAAAACCGTTCATGTACAGGATCCCTGAAGCACTGAAGGGAAAAGTAGATCAACAAATCTAAGAATTACTGGAATTAAGATTAATCGAGGAAAGCAACGCTGAGATTGCATATCCGGTAGTCTGTGTGAATAAGAAAGATGGATCCATGACACTATGCATCGGGCGTAGAACTGTGCAACAGTAACGGATGATTTCCCTATGGAAGACGCAACAGAATTTATCCAGTCGATTGGCAGAGCTAATGTATTAACTACTTTGGATCTTTTGAAGGGATACTGGGCAATCCCGATGTCGGAAGAAAGTAAAGATTTTACTTCTTTCAAAACTCATCGCCAAATGTATAGATTTAAAGTCATGACTTTTGGGCTGAAAAATGCATCAGCTACTTTTCAACGGGTAATGAATAAAGCACTTGCTCCTTATAGAGAATTTACCCGTGCGTATATAGATGACATCGCCATATTTTCGAAAAATTTCAGTGAACATTTGCAGCATTTAAACATCATTTTATCGAAGTTGGAAGAATTAAACTTCACTGTAAACCTTAAGAAGTGTGATTTCGTGAAACCCCATGTGAAATTTTTAGGACACGTTGTCAGTTCAGGAAGGCATCAGCCTGATCCTGAAAAGGTGCGTGCAATAAGAAACCTAGCATCTCCGACAAGTAAGAAAGAGTTGCGTAGTGTTCTCGGTTTGTGCAATTACTACCACGAGTACATTCCCAAATATTCGGAGCTTGTGTTTCCCTCATAGAATTAACTAAAAAGAGAGTCTCCGACAAAATTCCATGGACTGATAAACATGAAGAAGTGTTCAAAATATTAAAAGGTAAGCTTGCCGGTGCTCCTTCCTTATATACTCCTGTGATGAACCGGCCGTACATCATTCATTCAGACGCTTCATCAGTCGGCATTGCTGCATGTTGATCCCAAAAGTTGGATGAAAAGACTTACCCAATATCTTATGCCAGTCAGAAATTGACTAAGGCCCAGTAAGCTTGGTCAACCATTGAGGGGGAAGTATTCGCGATTGTGAGGAGTTTGAAAAAGTTTGAATCGTGGGTGTTCGGCACCGAAAATTGAATTCTACACTGATCATAATTCGCTCCCATTTTTAATAAAAAAGTGCACCGCAGTCGTCTGAACTACAAAGATGGACATTCTCCCTGCAAAGATTTAACATAACTCTGAAACATTGTGCGGGATCCAAAATGCCTCATGTAGATGCGTTATCACGCTTATTATCGAACATTATCAATTATTGCTGAACGCAAGGATATTCATTTGATTTCTTTATATGTATACCTGTGCTATTTTATGTGTTCTTAAAATTCTTTTGCATTTAGATTATCTTACTAATTTGGATCATTTTAAAATCATGAAGTTTACATTGATTATCGTTTTATAATGTGTATGATTTTTGATGATTTATAATGTGTAATACTGTTCGTGCTTATATGTTACTTCTTACCTTATAATTCTTATAGTGCATTTAGTGTTGATAATTGTGAACTAATTTTGCCATGTGTGAATATTTTGATTGTTAATTTTAAGAGTTTCAGCTACTGACTTAAATTTGTAAGCAAATGTAACGTCAGAGCTTGGAGAGGAGATGTAGTGTTTCCATCCCCTCCAAGCAATAGTTCAGAGCCTCCGCTACACGGCGCTGGCAGTACTGCCCGCGAGGAGGGAGAAAAAGTGAGTTTTGTTAAGGCAGTTGAAGGTCTTAGTAGCATGGGAGAAGTTGAGTAGGCCACCCTAGCAGTGCTACGAGTCTATTTTATTCTTTAAATAAAGTTTCATTAAATTTTAAATGCCGTAACTAATTTCACTATATTTTCGAGCCACAATCAAACATTACAGAGGGCAATCTTTCTACTTAGAAAGCCTTTTAATCACATTCCACCCCTGCAGGGAGCCTTTCGGCAATATTCCTGTAGCTCCCATTAAAAAAGCGGAATTTATAATAGATATCCTTCAGAGTCATTTTGAACCCAACAACGATGTAGATAACCCGATGTTTCCTGTATTTACAACAAAGAAAAATTGAACGTTTTTTGAACTCCCCAACCTGTCTGGGCCTGGACTGCATTCAAATCAGGAATTCACCAATAAATTCAAAATTAAAAAGGCACCAGGATTGTATTTAATTAAAAATCGTATCCTTAAAAATTTCCACTTAAAATTTATCTTCTTCGTTTTGCTCCTCTTTTAACTTCCTCATGGAGATCTGCAATTTCCCCAAAAAATTGGAAAACTGTAGTGGCAGTCCCCAGTTTCAAACCTCATTAGGATGATGAAAACCCTCAAAATTATCATCCAATATCTTTACTCCAGACGCTAAGTAAAGCATACGAACTCGTTCTTTTGAATCGCTTGAACTAGTGCCGCTTAGACAGGAATGTTATCATTCCAGTTCTGAACGGCGGCGTCTCTAAGTACTTCAAAGTATCGTGTCACTGAACTGGTTCAAGACGGCTTCTCAAGAAACCAAGCCACGGTTTAGCTATATCTGACATAGCCAAGGCCTTTGATAAAATTTGACATGAAGGGCTAATTGCTAAGTTGATGCTACCTGGTATTTCAGATCAACTAACCAAAATTATTCACTCGAACCTTGGCTGGGGTAGTTTTAGAGTACGAGTTGAAAACGCAGTCTCTTCCCCCATACCAATCCTCAGTGGTGTTTCTTAGAGGAGAATTCTTTCTCCCCTTTTATTTTCCTTGTATGTTAATTAATTACATCCCGAAGGCTGAAGCATTCTTTTAGCCATGTCCACCGACGATACTGCCTTTACGACTCAAAACATTTGTAATCGGAAAATTATCAACAGATTGCAGAACTACATTTTTCTCTTAAAGCTCTGGCTTACTGACTAGAAAATTAAAATCAATGTGCATCCAAAAGTGCTTGGCTCCTCTTCACGAAACAACTGTGCATAAGAAATTCACTTACAGTTATCATTTTTTATCAACTTGTCCCCTGGGTCACTGAATACATGTACCTAGGGATGTTTCTAAACTCAAAATCGACATTTGCCCACCACATCCTATCTTCTCATCAGAAAGCAGTTAGAATGAGTAGAACATTGACATGCTTCATTTCTTGCAAGAGCAAGCTGGCGATCTGACACAAGCTTCTGGTCTACAAATGGCAGCAACTTTCCATCCGAAACGACGGCACGTCTTTCAAAACATTCATCTTAGGAAAACAGTAAATGTTCTTTGGTTTATCCAGAACGAAGTTCTACACAAAGATCTAAAAATAGAATCATTGTGGGAATTTATTAAAAGACAATCAATTAATTTTTTCTTCAATTGGACTTCACAAATTTCCAATGAATTGCTATAAAACATCCTTTTGTAGAAGTTAGAGTTGCGTCATACTCTGCTTCAATTCCAACATCTGTAAAAAGACCTAGAGCTACTCTGAGTCACAGTTATCAGCACTTTTGAGGCCTCGAAAGACTGCGGGAATACAGTAAGTAATTCATTGGGTTTTGAATTCTTCGCTTTTAAAACTTTTTAAATTTGAAGGATAGCTTGCGGTAACTCTGTCCTAAAATGTTAAAAAATCTTTCTTTTTCAATTTCACTTAAATACAATTATTTTCACAAAATCTTATTCGTCACCTTTAAATTTATCCACTACAATTTTTTCCCTTTTAATTTCATTCTTTTTTTCTCCTGACAAGAACTCGAGCTTCAAATTAATATAGCGTCGGGCACGGTAAGTCTTTAATGTTTAAATTTTTAGATTTCTAAAAATAATTCCCGCCGTGTTTTCCACGGATTTCAAGTCGCAAAGTTGAAGCTTGTTTTCCCGATGCATTCTTGAAACCCCGCCTCTAGTTACTTCAATCTTCTTCCTCTATTCAATGAAAATTCGGCACTTCGTTTGAAGCCCCTAATCGTAATTCGAAGTGTCTGAGCACAGGAAAAATTCTTAATTCTTAATTCTGAAAATTCTTAATCCTTCACTAACCATTTACCGGACATTTGAGTCCTGATCCCTCTAATTTTGATTTCAAACTAACTTAATTCTAAAATATTCTCAAATTCTTGATTTACCATTTATGCTGAGAGAGTTAAAATTTAATTGTTGAAATTGGGTACCTTGTAATTTTAGGCCATTGTCTAAGTTTTTAACTACCATTGTAGCACGCGCTAGTTATCCAAATCCTGGGGGGATGTCGTTACCTGTACCATGTATGCGATATCAGGAATCTCGTGACTTTCATCGTCCATGAGGTCTGTTTCTTAGCATTTGGAAGGACACTGTCGTGCGGTAAAGATCATACAATCTATCTCTTTGTATGCTGCTAAATTTAAAAATGTTCTTTGTGTTTGCATCCAGTTTAGTATTTTGTGTGTCCAGTTCTGAATAATGAATAGAAAAACTTGATATAAAGATGGATTGATAAGTTACTCCTTATGCTAATAAGAACTAAATGAAAATTATATGAAACAACGACAAATGACATCATACCTCTATTTCCCCCTTAAATTCTTCTCTTATAGAATTAATGTTTTCTTTTTTTTTTAATAATGCAAAGCATCTTAATTTCCTTTTTCTTTAATGTAAATTATTCAAGTCGAAGAAAAGTTCCAACAGCATATCCTGATACAGTGAATAAAATCTGTAAGACTTATATGCACCTGTAAACTTGTCAACCTATATATTTTGAAAAAAAGAAAATTATTAAATTGGTTTTTCAAATTTGATAGGAATTTAAACGTTATATAGGATTATCTGTATGAACCTATCTTTCCTGTAAGGCAGATGATGCGACGATGGCTAAAAAGGTGTATCGATATTTTTCATCTTATTATTAAAGAATAATTACTAGTCGTATAAAAAAAAGGCTTTATTCGAACTTCAGCACAGCACCGTAGTCTCTCCCAAAGGTCATATTCTGTCTCCCGCTCACTTATCTCTCCTTTCAGACAACACGTCATGAATCGCACCTTTCGGCGATTGGCTGACATCGCGCGGAGGCAAATTACGTAATCGCGCTTCGAGCCGACTGAATGAATGGAGTGTGAATATGCGTCATTGCATCTGGAGAGGACTGGTTGAAACTGGAACGCTTCAGAGAATGCCTCCGATGATGAAGTCTCGATTACTTACATACAATATTTACAATATGATTCAATGCATGGTAATACAAGAAAACAGTTTTAGTTATATAAAGCAAAATTTACACAGATGCATATATTGATAATAGTGAGATATGCAAAATGAAAATAATATATTCGAATTTGAAAAAAATGTGTGTAAAATTGAAAATAGATGCAAAATAATTCAATACAATATATATAAAGTAATAAAAAATAATATAGATTCCAATACAAAATTTCCATAAGATGATGTAAGAAAACAAGTTGCATTTAAACAAAATAGTCAGTGACTAGATGCTTAGGGAATCTGACCTTACGGTCGCATCTAGTAGTGGACTGTTTTACTATGTGTGTGTTTATCAATTTGATGGAGCAATTGGTGACTACTCAATACTTGGTTGAGATTCAGAATTATTAATATTAATGACCTTTGCTAGAAGATACTCAGGTTTAACGCGATCAATGGAGACAGTGTTTTTCTTGCCATTTAAATCTATTATGAAATTCTTGGTCGGTCCTACTTTTGACCAAATGTGGTCATGTGTAACGTGGGGCTAATGGAGGATTAACTTTGTCAGCTCTTAGGAAAGTTTGGGAACAAGTTTTTAATGAGGGGTTGACTTAAATTTTTGAAGAGCCCCGATGGGCAGTTGAAACAGAGCTTAAGGATCTCATTGCCTGAATTAAATTAGTGACACAGGTGGGGTTGGGGATTTGGTTAATAGAAACACTTGCCACAAGATAGGAGGCAAGCAAGGTGGCAATAGCAAGGTGGTACCATAAACAAGTTGTAACAAGTAGCCTTAATGTCCTCCTTGAACGCTGAGAGCAAACCAAGAAGTACAATGTGAAGAATTTTGGTCCATTTAATTTGATTACATGCATTAAGAGCACTTTTGAAGGCGTTCAATACTTCTGTTCGCCTGCGAATGATATGCTGAGCTGCGAATCTTGTTGCAGCTTAATATTCGGGTTAGCTCACGGAATAAATTTGATTGAAAATTTATACCGCGATCAGTTGTTATTGCAACTGGCCATCCAAACCTGGATATCCAGCCATGCATCAAGGCACGAGCAGTTGTTTCCGCAGTCACACCAGGCGTTCGAATCACCTCTTGCCATCTCGAAAATCTATCAAGACAAGCAATATTGATTGCCTTCAGAAGGAGGAAGAGGACCTATAAGATCTATGTGAATGAGGGCAAAAGTGCTAAAAGGAGATTTTGTATGTCGCTTCACTTTAGCTTGTTGGCAAGTAACACAGCTACGAACCATAGATTTTATATCTTTGCGCATGCCTGGCCATACGAATCGCTTCGCAATTAAATTGATGGAGGCTGCAATACCAGGAAGGAAGAAAAAATGTAAGGTCTAAAAAACTAAGTGCCTCTTGCTCTTTGGAACAAAAGGTTGAGGCTGTTTTTGAGACATATCGCAATATAAATCCCCATCCTGATGATGGAAATACTCTTTAGAAATTGTCAAAGAGGAACTGTTAGATTCTAAAAGTTTTTGCAGTTTTTTGTCAGTTGATTGAGTGGAAGCAAATTTCTTAAAATCAATTATGGTAGGTGAAATTGCATCAATCTAAATTCGAGATAATGCATCTGTGTCGGTATTATCCCAACCTTAAGTGTATCGAACATCAGTGGAAAATTGGGAGATGAAATCTAAATAGCGTAATTGTCGGGGAATGCATTTATCAGATTTTTTTATGGAATACATATGCTAAAGGCTTTTTGTCAGTGTAAATGACAAAAGTCCGGCCCTCAAGCATGAGTCTAAATCTTTTAACAGAGGAATAAACTGCGAATAGCTCGCGGTCATAAGTGGACAAGTTCCTCTGAGATTTATTTACTTTGGTAGAATAGAATGCTAAAGGCTCCCACTGACTGCTCGATAGCTGCGTTATGGAGTCGCCAGTTGCTACATAATTAGCATCAGCCCACAAACTTAACCTAGCCCTCAGTATCGGATGCCTCAAGAGAGTGGCATTTACAAGTGCATCTTTGGAATCTTTGAAAGAAATATTTGCACCGACTTTCCATTCTAAATGCTCAATAGAATTATGAGTATTGGAACGAGGGTTTTTTTTTTGTTTTTGCGACAATAAAAAATTTGCAAAGGATTCAAGAATAACAGCAGCTATTGGAATGCAATGTCTATAAAAACTGAAAAGACCTAAATAGCGGGGTAGCTGAGTCACGGTTGTTGGTTTGGGAAATTCAAGAATACATTTGACACGAAAAAGTAAATGTTCAATTCGCTGTGCTGACAGCTTAAATCCAAGAAATTCAATAATTGATTTACCAAATTTCCTCTTTTAGACATTAAGGCAGAGACTATATTCTGAAAGTTTAGAAAACAAATGAATGAAGTGTTCTAGATTCTCTGTTTCATTTTTGTATACAACAAGTAAATCGTCAACAAAAGCGTAAATAAATGGTTAGTCCCTAGTGACCTCGTCAATGAAACGTTGAAATGTTGAGGAGGCATTGCAAACCCAAATTGTATCCTCAAACTTTCAAAAAGGCCAAAAGAACTGCATATTGCAGTTTTGTGAACATCAGCAGGATTGATTGGAATTTGATGGTAAGCTCTGACAAGATCAGTATGACTAAACATTTGTTTACCATGTATTTCTGCAGTGAAATCCGCGTTACAAGGTATATGATAGTTTCCTTTGATTGTTTATGCATTAAGTGCACGATAGTCCCCAACAGGTCTCCACTTGACAGAACCCTTTCTTTGGCATCATGTATAGAAGAGAAGCGTATGCACTTTTTGATGGTCTTGTTATATGATTAACTCAATCATGCGCTGAAATTCCTCATTAGCAACTTTAAGCCTGTTAGGAGTCACTCTCCTGAGTTTAGCAGCGACTGGAGGTCCCTTGGTGTTTATGAAAGGAACAGTGTTATGTTTAACAGGTTGGTTAGAATCAGGTAATTTTGTCAGCTCAGGAAATTTTAACAATAGTTTACCAAAAATATTATTAATGCAAACAGATTTAATGGAAAAAATATAACATGTACCTATTTTGACAGGATTTCTTAAATTAGTAAAACAGTATCGATTAAACTTTTACGCCTTAAATCTGGAGCTAAAGAGAATGTATACAAGAAAACTGTACCTATAATCGGGTAAGAAACATTACAAATATAAAAATAATGGGTAAAGTTTCTTATTAACCCCAGATTAACAGTAACAGATTTACTTCCGTACACATCAATTTGCGTGCCGTTTGCGGCACTAAAAGTTTGCAGATCAGGAAGTTTCAATTCTTTTCTGTTGACTACAATAATACTGGTGTCACTGCCACTATCAATTAAAAATGACATACCTGTGTTTTTGTCTCTTATGAAAAGACGACGAGAGGTTATTCCAGAGGATTAATACGTCGCCACTACTTCTCCTGTTGTGGGTTTTCCTAGAAGGAGCAGGGCGAAACGCACATTTCTTAGTATTTCCTCGGAACTGAAAGAGGAACCAACATAGACTCTCTACGCACGATTTAGATCGCGCGCCACCGATTCGTTTATTCCTTGGTCGGCTGCGGAAGCTTCAAAGATGAGCAACTTCTTTTAGCACAGAAGCAACGGAACTAACGGAGTTTGGATTCATCTCAAAAATTCTATCGGCCACTACAGCTGCTTTGTCTGTGGTAATAGGAGAAATCGACGCTAATGTTATTTGGACTGGTATAGGCATCTCTTGATTAGATAGTTCAAACAGTAAGAAGTCGTCGATATTGTGATTCTCAGCCAGCCTCCTCATGGTTCGGAGCAGTTCACTTGGCTTACGGTCACCTAAATTTTCACTGGCTAAAAGGCGCTGTATTTCAACGGTCTTGCTCTCCAAACATCGAGCGGTTATCTGGTTTTTTTTTTTTTAGTTCGATGTAAGGATCGGTGCTGTCCGGTTGCATTATTACAAGTCGCATCACTGTCGTTATTTCGGGTGGGCCACGACATAGTTGTATTTAGTCTTACTCACCTTCGCAGGTTTGGGTAATGCTAAGTTGAAGGTGGCTCTTCCAACATCTGGAACCATAGAACTGGGTCTAGCTTGATGAATGGCGGTATTACGACGGTGGCCAATTCTGATGACCGATCTCTCCTTCTAGACAACACATCCTGAATTGCGCCTTTCGGCGATTGGCTGACATCTCGCTGAGGCGAATTACGTAATAGTGCCTCAAGCTTATTGGTTGAATGGGACGTGATTATGCGTCATTGCATCTGGAGAGGACAGGATGAAACTGGAACGCTACACCTACTTTTTCTCAAAAATATCCAGCCTAATCATAGCCTTATTAAATCATCATCATAGCCGTCTTTTCATGGCAAATTGAGAAATCTAGAGAGAGAAAATCAAATGTTAAATAAGAATAGAAAATTTTAAAAAATATCCTTGGTGCCATATTAAAATGATCAATTTTTTGTAATTTTTTTTTCACTGAGAATTGCTATAAAATAGTTTCGAATCAGTCTGAAAAAACGTACAAGAATTTTCGAGCAAAGTATAAATTCGTAATTAAACTACTGTTAAAAAATAAAATTGAATCAAGTGGTATGAAATAATTTACAATCAAAAGGAATGAATTGTTATTAAAATTAAAAATAATATCACTGTAATTACACGCATTTCATACTAGACGGGAACCAAATAATCACTTCATACACTCTAAATCACTTCTATCACTTCTTATTTTCTATAATCTGAAATATATTCTAAGTGTGAGGATTGATAGAAAATAATTAATCAAGTTGGTAGAAAAACATTGAGTTATGTTTTTCCATTGTTTATTTTAATCAGAATTTCGGGACATCCGAATGTTTTACAATATATCACTTTTGACACTAAAAGGCATTTACAGTTATAAATAAAAAGTTTCTAAAAAAACCAGCTAATAGTATGAGTTTTATCGAAGTCAGTGTGTTTAAAAATAAAATAAATTGGGGAAAGAGGGAACTATTGTTTATTTAACTCCTTATTAACCTTTGATCTAAAGATGTTTCAATCGATTCTCGGGTTCGAGTCCTGGATCTTCTATGGACCCGTAATATAAAGGGACGGGTTACACTTTAAATTCGAAGACATCTGAAATCCTTGCATTGACATGATGTGGAAGTAAAGAAAGTGGGGTGTTAGCTGAAGAATTGCCCTCGTTGCTTGACAATACTTCAAAATTAGGAGAACCATGATCCAAAATATTCGTGTTGTTTTTAAGAGGGCTACGTTAACACAAACTCAATCAATAACGAATTCTTAAAATAATGTTATTTATGATCTTTATGTAATGCATCTGACAAGCTTTTTAAACTACTTTTAATACTCTTGTCTTAAATAACAAATTGTCGAAATAAATATTTTCAATTATATAGGATCTTTAACAAAATTAAAATCACCATTTTGCGGAACTTATTTTCAAATTTTAATATTTCAGTGTGTTATTCCTGAGCATTCACGCCTCAAAATTAACATATGCATTAAATGTAGAACTAATTAATCTAGATACATTTTCATCTGAAAATGAAAGTATAGTTTCTCTTGTAAAAATTACACATTTATTGTGCTCTTTTTTTTCTTTTTGCTTCACAAAATTACATTCTCGGGTTTCCTAATATTTTATCTTAGTATTTTGATTAATGCATATTTCTTTCTGAGCATCAATCAAAATGCTAATAAAATACTTAGAAAAAGAAATGACGGATTTAATTAAAAATAGCCTCAATTTGAATTATAAGGTTATAGACCGAAAGCTAGTTTTTTTTAGATATTGAAAAAAATACTGAATTATTTTTGTTGCTATGTAATAAAATAATGTAATTAAAGGGGAAAAAAGCAATTATTTTCTGATTTTAATTTAAAAATAATTAATAGAATAAGTTTAATAATAATTGATAAACTTCATTGATTTTTTTTTTTTTTTTAAATATAAAACATTTTAACAGGGAGGAGTAATTAAATCATCGTTTCATATCTCAGAAGTATTTACATATTATACAAAAAGGGAATTTACTTAACCTCTCTCCTATTTCTACACTAAAGCATACGGTTGAATTATAGTTTTATTCAATCAATATTTTAATATTAAATAGAGAAACCATATATATATTTATATATTGAGAGAGAAAAATTAAATCTATAATAAATCAGCAAATCAAACTTTTTTTTACTCAGTGTTGTTTTGTAGTGCTCAATGTTTTGTAATTTTTTTTAAACTGAGAGTTGTTATGTGTAATCAAAAAAAATTCTTAGCCGGATTAATAATGTACACTAAGCTTCGAGCAAACTATTAAATCGTAAAAAGCAGTTGTTGAAAAAATAGAATTCAATCAAGTGGTATGAAATCATTAACCGTTATGTTAATATTGAAAATATTATTAATATAATTATCCACATTTCCTGTCAGGGAAAAGAAAATTATCCCTTCAGACACACACACAAATTTAAAATATAATATTCTAATTGTGAGTTTTGATAGAAAACAAACTAAAATTACGAATATCACATGTTTCTGCATTCTTAATCGAAATCGGGTTTCAGAGATTCTTCCACTTGATATCTCTTTCTATTATAGAACAGCTTTACATGTATCTTTTAAATGTACTAATTAATTAACCAATTACAGCCGAATGTCTGATATAATTTTTCATGCAAAAAGGGTTTATTTAAATGCATTTAAAAACTTAAATAAAATGCTTCTTTAAAAAAAAAACTCTTTAAAATACTTTTTAGTTAAATTAGTTAATAATTCAAAATAATTTTAAAATTATTTTGATTTTTTATCAAAATCTGTGTTCCTGTTCGGATTTTCCCGTTATGATACGAAAGTATTATTCGTCAGTTATGCTCAAATTTTATTATTAGTCATATTATTAAAGCTTAAAAGGGTACAATGTAAACTGTATTTGATAGTATGCTTTTAAAAAATATCAAAGCAGAGAATCATTTCCTGGTTCTGTCCCTCGTCAGAATAACTTTCCTTCCTCTATATGTTCTCTCTTTTAAAATCCTAAGATAAAAGTATTGAGCTACATAGTACACATGAAATGTTTTCAGGTGGAAATAAATATTAATATATGATCTTAGAAAGGCCGAAACAGACTGAATGCATATTTATGGTGGAAGGAGGAGGAGTATTGTTGACCTGTATTTCATTTGGCCTTTATTGTCAACATCTAAAGTAAGAACAGCGGAACTAGAGGAGTCGGTTCAGAGAAATGATTGAAGCATAAGGAGTGATCTAAAAAGATTAGATGTCTAACCAGGCACACATGATGTGTCTACCCAGCCAAAAACTATTTAATTTTTTACATAATTTGCATAAGTAAAAGATTTTTTCAGATTTTATTCCCTACTAAAAATATTTTAAGCTAATGGGGATAGGTCATATTATCTAGCTTTCATCATCGCCAGCGATTTAATGTTAACCAATAATAAGATGACATATACAGGTTATTTTATAACTCATAGACAAAATTTAGGGGTGATAGCAAATAATTAGCGTTCATTCAGTAATCGGAAAAGGTCACACCTCCTGAAATCTGCGGTAGAACTGACGATGTGTAAGAAAACTCGCCCATTTACTTTCCATTACAGCGGTTCACTACTTGTTCTCCGCCTATGTATTGTCCGATGAAAACTAATCGTTTAACTGCTTTCTATCATCCCTTAAAGTTTTGCCCATGAGTTTCGAAACACTTTGTATAATCACTTAAATTAATTTTTCCATATACTCCAGTATTGCATTTCCTTTGATCCAAACATGAATTTAAAAATTCTGAAAGTTCTTATCAGACATAAAAGACTCATTATTTCAAAATTATTCCTGTCTCGCATCATGTTCATTTTTACTAGCAAAAAAGGGATTAGTTGATAAAGAAAATGTTTATCAATTTATCGACAAAAACAAAATACAGAAACAGATTGGATGCTGAAGATGACATTAGATTGCGAATTTCAACAATTATTCCAGACGCAAAAATACTTTGCAATAAAAAGCAATCACAGCCAAGTCATTAAAAAATTTTCTTTTTATTAATTTGTTATAATTTAAAATATTGTTGTTTTTGTTTGTTATTCATAGAATATATTTAAAAAAAAAAATGCAAATATCTATTAGCTACCATACCATTCCTTATCTTATTAAGTCTTTTCTATTGTGATAAGGAAAAAAAAGAGATACAATAATAATTTTGTAAATTTGAATAGGATAAAGTTTTGATATCCTATTTTTTCTTCTCTTTGATCAAAAGGTTCCTTCAAAAAAAATAGTAAGCTCAAAGGGTTCCTCAAAGTTTAAAAGGTTGAATACCCCTGATATATAAGTTAGGGGACTTAGTTTGGGTGTTCACACCAGTTCGAAAATTCTATGGGACAATTTTAAATAAGATCAGAACAATAAAATAAACAAATGTAATTTATTCATACATTTTATTTTAATTAAATTTGGTCGCAGCAATAAAGTTGCGATCAAAGAAGAATTCATCAAGAAGTCGAATTATAAATTTGTTTCCGCAATTCGTTTTTGATTTTTAAAAGGTAGAAATAAAATCAGCAATTAGATAAGGGGGGGGGGGGGATTTCTATCTCTAGTCGAGGTCCCAAGTCCTCCCGTTCGAGTGTTGTGGAAGTTGCACAAACTTTTCCTTCTGAAAACGAGTAGCCGCAGTAGCCTTGTGGTCAAGGTCGTGGACTGGCGGCCGGCGCTGTTTTCGTCGAGTTGTGGGTTCGAAGCCTGATGCCACTGAAGTCTGACCGTGTAGCGGGAATGATGCACGTTAAATCTAGTCGAGGTCCCAAGTCCTCCCGTTCGAGTGTTGTGGAAGTTTGGGGAGGGAGGTGCCTGCTCAGGTGTCGTCCTCGTCACTTGACCGAAATTCTAATTTACGAGGTCCGTCATCAATAGTCATCGTGTTACTTCACAGTGTGACATCAATAAGCGATTTCATTCTTCTGAAAACGATACAATTCGATGTCTTTCACGGAATAAATTTAACCCAATTCGACCTTTCCGTCTTTAGTATCCTCTTCCTTAGGGGAATTAAAATAAGTAATTTTTATGTGATTTGTAATGGCAATATTTAGTAAAAGTTATTTAATGTCTCTTTTACTAGTTATAGAAACTCAGCCATTATAACTAGTTTAAAATTATTCGTAGTACAAAGTTATAGTAAATTTCTAAAGTAAATAAACATGTCTCCTAAAGTAAGACGTTTTCTTTCTTATTTCTTACTAGAACTCTAAAATTAACTGTATTCTGAGTTTGTAATTGATAATATGTGATTGAAATTTTAATCAAAATAGGGTGAGTTCTACCTTTACTACAAATTGCATTGCAGTTTTTATTTTAATCCCTCCGTTTAGTGATTTCTCATGTTTTCTGTAATCAGAAAAATATCTTCTAAAGAAAGGATAATTTTGTTTAGCAATTGTGTGTGTGTGTGTGATGCAATTCTAAGAGTTTTACTTTCTATGGGGAGATTATTTAGTTTTTGATAAAATGATAAACATAGCAATGGAAATTTTCTTTGTTATGATAACTATGAACTGAGCACATATATGGAAGGTAAGGGGTGTAACAATGCTACGTATAAATTTGATGAACAGTAAATAAACAAAATTTTAATTTTTACCAGCACCTAATGTATTAAGAACCCAGGCTTAAGGAGAGAAAAAATATATGAAATACATGTAATGTGGGGTGATCGTGATTTTTTTTTCCTAATAATATTATGGGATTTCTTTCTGATATTGTTTAAATTTCCAAATCTTCTAATAAAATGAAACGTGCTGTATTCATATTGAATTCAAGTGCATGATAAGTGAATATTCATAGCAGACCGATTGGGTATAAAGATCCTTTGTAGAGAAAGTCTACATTGAAGAAGATTTGCCACTCAGACTTTTAACCGAGGAAATATTTCTCACTTGAACTCGAGAAAATAGGTAAAAGGGAATTTAGATTATTATTTCAAAACTATATTTGAGGTGCATTAAGGAAAGTTGACTTAAAAGAAAGTAAACTGAATATGACGATTCAACAATTATCGGAAACCTTGACTGTATAGTTGTATAATTATTTAATTATTTACATAAGATTAATAATGACAATTGAAGTAATTGAAATAGGGAGGCGTCACACATATTTTAAAAAAAAATTATCATTAAGCTTAACAGATATTGCACTTCTTCAGTTCCACCCCGAGATCTTGTCTCTTCGGGATTCACATCTCTGGAACGAAACGACATTACGAATAATGTCTAAAATATTTTAAATTTGGTTAACACAAAATAATAATAATAATGTATGTACGGTTAATGTTTTAAATTTAATTGTCTTAAAATTCTAACAATGAGTTCTACTTCAAAAAAATCATCACCCTTTCATTCGACTTTTTTAACCTCCCCTTTTTAAAAAAAATTGCCTTATTTTTTGCTTACATATTTAATGCTTATACTATATTTTCTAAATTCTAGAACAGTTTCAAAAAACAAATTTGCTTTTAATGTCGATTATACGTCTCTTCCTATGTATTAGATGTTTTTCCGTTGTATAGAAAATGGGTAAATTATTGCAATTTCAGGGCACAAAAAATTCATAGGATTTCAGTTATTAAAAATTAAATGTTTGCATTTAAACTTTGTGTGAATACAATATAATAGTTTTACTACAAGATATTGATTATTAATGCAATAAATAAGAGCCATAATATAACCTAAAATAATTTTTTTTCGTTAGATTTTAAAAAGTAATTTTTCATGTTAACAAGTTCCAGCTCTGATTATTAATAACTGTACATAAACTGTTCACAGTTATCAACCTTCAATTGAAATTGTTCCTTACTAGTTATTCATTACTAATTTATATACAAATCCTTATCATGGTTATCAGAATTCAAATAAAAATTTAGAATTTTGAGATAATATTTGTCATTTTAAAACCTTTTTCCAATAACAAAATTTTTTCCTAAAAATCTCTAGCATTTTTTGGTCATATTTAGAGATTTTAAGAAATATTTAAGTTATTTTAACAACTTTAAAACCTGTAAAATATGTTTCGTGAAACACGAACTCAAAATGAAATCTAGTTCGTTTTCCACTTTATCGATCGATTTTTCGCATTTCTAAAATGATTCCAAGAATACTTAGAGATCCGTTGCTATGCAGATGAAAATCAATAATTTGGTCTAGAATTTTTATCACTTAATTTATGATTTTTTAAAATTTAATGATATCGTTAGATCATTTTAAAAACATTCCAGGTCAGTTCTTAAAGTTTCTAAGAACATTTTAATTCACATTTAAAAAAAAATTGTGAGTCAATTATGCATTTGGACCAGGTTAGCTAACTACGCTACTTATTTCTATTTCATCCTGGAATTCTTGCGAAATATTTTCTCAGAATTATGTCGCAGCCATAGTTACTGGAAGAAGAAAGTGGGAGTATCAAAAATCGATTTATGTCACGCGCGGACCGAATACTTGTCAGTTCTTCATCCTCTCGGGTTACTATAGCAACGGCTGTAATCTGTTATGCGCAATGGAAAATGCGCTATATGCCTTCAGGTACAAAAGGTGAAAAAAAAAAAAATACATTGACATCACATAACCTTAATCTAACATAAAAAGTATTTATAATATAAAGATCTGTTAATTTATAAGTATACATATTTAATTTAAAAAATGAATATAATATTCAAATATCTAAAAAATTGCTTTGTATTAAAAACTCAAGAATTCATCAAATTGTAAATTTTTGAAAATGAAATGAGCTACACCTTTTGAATGAAAATTCTTTGAAACTATTTTTGATATATTTTTTTAATCCACGTTATTTTTCTTAAATTGTTTGAAATCGTTTCAAAAATGTTTTATAAAGAGCATAGGGAAGCCCATATTAAATTTAATGTATGAACCAAGTTCGCATATAAAAAAAACTCAGTAAGTTTCAAAATTTCCCATTTTTTAACTGCAACAAATTAATTTTAAGAAAATGATTTATCTTTAACTTTAATCTTTTTGACTTATTATCTTTAACTTTACTTTCATATAAGCCGCGGTTGCCTAGTGGTAACGGTAGGGGACTTGCGGTTGGAGTTTCGTCGAATCGTGGGTTCGAGTCTTGAGGCCACTAAAAACAAGCTATGTAGCGGGGTTGAAGTGCTAAAGCACTTTAAATCCTTCAAGATTCCAAGTCCTCCTGTTGACATTGTGTGGAAATTTGGAGAGGGAGGTACCATCTCAGATGTCATCCTCGTCATTTGACCGAGATTCAAAATTATGAGGTGATGATAAATGAGAAAATGGGAAGAAAAAGAACTATGACATCCCACTCTGTAAACACATTGTAAGCTTTTGTTTTCTTTTGAATTTCTAAATTATGTATTATCTTTGTTCCTTGTTCCAACATATAGTGTTTTATCTAATCCTTTATTGCAGTAAGAACAATTCTTTTTGCCAATAAATGTTGAGTGCGGGGGTGATTGTCTTCTGGCAGGCCGATTTGTAGTTTTAAACGTTTGGGGTGAGCTCGGTCCCCTTGGACATTCTGCCAATAGCTCTCCTGTTGCTTCTCAGTGCAAGTTAATAAGCAATCACAATCAATCAATTACTTTCATATATATACACGCAGAGTTTAGTTTAGTTTAGTTTTTATTAACGTCGCACTAGGAGCAACACGAGGGCTATTGGCAACGGACCTCGTAATTATATACACACAGAGGGGGGTATCATTAAGGTTTAAGTATTACTAAGAAATAACCGAGATATCTGGCTAAAATTTATTCTGCATTTTAAATTATCCTTATGTACATAATGTTGTAAATTACAACTGTTGATTCTGATTTGTTTGATTTCAGGAAATTGTAGATTCTCAATGTCGTATTGCTCTAATTATTATCCCGGGGTATCGTAAAATTTAATTATTACTAGAAATAATCGAGATAGAAACCTTAATTTTTGTTTATTATTCTTTTCTACATCGTCACACCATCCAGAGTTAAGCATTTCTCATTGCGTTTCTTGAGCTATATATATATA
>BMAW01043383.1:82593-97569 GCA_019974015.1 Nephila pilipes | reverse complement strand
ATATATATATATATATATATATATATATATATACAAATATTATTCTTAAGGTAAGAAATATCAATATTAATTATTTCCTTTAAATGTCGGCAATTAGCATAAATATTGCTTTTGAATTTTAGCAGTGAAAGTTATAGCTTAAATAATTCGAGATAAAAACCAACATTTTTAAAAATGACTTTTTTATATGGTGGTAAAGTTTATTTAAAAAAAATTATTTGGTGGTATTTTGCCAAATGTGGCTACCCTGGTCGGCTTCGCGGACTTAACGCTCTGCCAAAAAAAATCTCCAAGTTTGACAATTTTCGAAATCAGGCCAAGTGGTTCGCTAAACTGTATTATTAAAAAAAATATTAAAATATTAGTTAAAACTTGTCGCAAATGTCTAAATATTGCATTGTTAGGCGAGTAAGAACGATTCCCAAAGTTTCAGAGCTCTAGCTTGATGGGAAGTTGGTTAAATTAACGATCGAAAATTTGATGACACACTGATACACACATAGACAGACACACACCAAGTGAAATACATAAAAACGTTGTAAAACATATTCAGTTGAAATATTTTTAAAAAATATGTATTCATATTTTACTTAATCTTATATATATATAACAACATAATACTTAGTAAGAATAAATATGCACATAGAGAATTGTCAGGTACCCTAATTAATATGATTTTATTGTTTTATATCAATTTAATTTAAAACTGTTTTTCTATAGTGATTCATGATATGATCGGTTTTCCTCCACACACACCCCACACAGAAAGTTTGCATTGTTATTATATGAAGAAAATAACCTATGAGGATGATTTAAGATTTCCAAAACTCGAATAATAAGACTTCAGAGAGAGGAGCTTCAATGTCGTTAAGTCTTTATAATCTAGATGTATCATCAAATAATTTGAACTTAATAACTTTACAAACAAATTATGAGATTATAAAGATTTAAATTTTTGGAAAATACCTCAATATTTGGCGTTTTTAAAATACTTTAAAACAAACTTCAAAAATTGATTTAAAATCTCAAAAATAAAAGCCTGGTTTCTATTCTTTAAATTCTCAAGTTTTTTTCCCAAATTTCTTTTTGTAATTTTCAGAAGATTTTTTTCAAATATTTAAGTATTTGATTTGGTTACTGAAAACTGATTTATATATTTTAAAATTTTCTTCCGTTTGAATTATAAGCTCATAATATTCAAATTACTTGCTTGTAATTTCTTACTTATCATGATTTTGAAAAGAAAAGAATATATTTACGACCTTTTTGATTTGCAGTGTATTAAATATATAATAAATGAATACAGGATGAGTTTATTAATATTGTGGCTTGATATGCCTGACAGATTGTTAAAACAGCATGCATTCATATCTCATATGCAGACATACGTTCATTGTTGTATGTTCATTGAAGCAGGTTGAGTATAGTTTTTGCTTGTATAATTGTAAGCAATAACTTTTTGATTCCATACAAACTATCCTTCAGTTTAAAATACTTATATTTTTGATGACTCTTAAAATTGAATTTAAAATAGTAAAAGGATGGACTATTTTTTTTATCTTCATTCCGTATATTTAAAGAACAAATCAAGTACTGTGAGAAAATTATCATTCCTCAACTAAAAAAGTTATATCATTTATGAAATGGAACTTATTGAAAAGCCACTTCTTCATTTTTTAACTTTTAAAAGTTTCTAAATAATTAAAAACATTTGTAAAATATGAAAATGGTGAAAGTTAAATAATATACAAAAACACTCATTGAGACTTAAAATGAACATAATAGGGTTTCAAAGAATTAATATAATTATAACGAGACAGTAAATGACATGTATGGGTATTTTTTCAGATGAAATCAAGCTCATTTTGTTTGGATAAAGATGAAATCAGCACAGAAGGCATCTAAAGGCAAGACGTCTAAGTACGTTTCCTAGCAATGGAGCAGCCATGTCTTCAACGTTATTAAGGAAATGAAGTAATAATATTAGGTATATATATAAATCAGTTAATATATTTATTTAAAAGCTGTAAAAGGGGCAGAATACGAAAGACAGGATTTCAATAAGTAGTTTTTGAAACAGAATATACGAGAGGAGCCCCAAAAGTACATGTGTTGGAATTGGGGAAATTGGTATTAAGAATGGGAATGGGGTAACTCGCTGTAGAACTGTCCAGTGTGCGTTTTTTCTTTTTTAAGAAGTTAGTGAGTATAACACCTTTCACATCCCATATAATCGTCGCCATAACATTTCCATCCCTTGAGACTGTCTTCGCATTCTTTGGAGCAATAAGACATTGTTTTGATTGTTGCTTGGTTTCCAGTGGAAAATGATGAATCCAGATCTCATCAATGGAGATATCTCGACGTAAAATGATGATGATAAATCGCAGCAGCAATAATATTTTGAACACAACTAATGGTACCAAATATTACAAAAACTAACTTATGAATTAGTATCAAATTTATTCTGGCGCTGTTTAACAGATGTCAGCATACAATGGTAGTATCAACTTGCCTGATCAACGCCCCCGTCGTCCAATACAAATGCTTTTTGAACCATCCACGTAATATTCCTTACTGTGCTCATTTAGAGAGATAAATTTAGCATTTCTTAACATGTGAGATTAATTTTTGATGAATCATAATAAGATCATTTTAGTTTTAGTTCCAATTTAATAAAAAAGTTAAAGAAATAGTTTTTTTTTAATTATTTTTAAAACTTTTATAGTCTCACACAACATTCGTATTTAAAACCATTTAAGATAGTGTGAGCGCAAATGAGTCAAGAATTCAAAAACATAAAATCTGAAAAATTAAGTGAAATTAAGAGTAGTATTTGTAATACATACATGAAATAATCAACAATTTGAAACTTTTCAACGAAATTTCGTATTGTTTTTACCTATGAATAAATACTTAAAGGAACTAATTAAACGAAGTATAAAAAAAACTATAGAATAACAATCATTTATAAATTGTTTCAAACTAATATTTTACAAAATTTCAGTAATTTTTAGGAATAATAATCCTCATCGCTTTAGAAACTTCGTTTTATTAAGACTTTTTTAATTTATACAGGAATAGCTTTCAAAAATTTAAAATATAAGTTGTATTTATTTGGAAAATATACTACATTAAAGAAAAAACTTTTAATATTAAAAATATTCTTCTAGTTATATAAAAACATAAATATCGATTCAATATATGATACTCGTATATCGCTTACATGTGATTTTATTTTACTCGACTTCCTTTACTTTGCAACTGTTAGAGTCCCTGTATTATTAATGATTTATCGTGTATTGGAACTAAAGTGCGTTAAATCCGTCGGGCTCAAAGTCTTCACATTGGGATGGAAGTTAGAAGAACGTGGATGCAGCTCAAAAATCGTTCTCGTCACTTGACTGAAGTTCAAACTGACGAAGTGCGTCGCCGATAGTTTTCGTGTCATTTCTAAGTGTGACGTTAATAAACAATCAATATATCCACCAATTTACTTTACAAATATCACTCTTAAGACATTAAACACTATTTCATTAGATGTTTCATAATACCATTGAAAAGGAAGCTATTTTTGTCGCTGGCACTGCCTCGAATTGAATAAAGCAAGTATTAGTGGATGATATTTTAAACCGCACACTACTCTCTATCTCTCTTTCATTTCAGATGTTTAAGTTTTAATTAAGTAGAAAAAATATAACAATGATATTTTAAATGATGTGCAATAACTTATAGAAAAATTGCAAAAGTTAACTAATTGCATAACACTTCTAAAGCAATTTTGGAATGATTAAAATATGCTTCATCTGATCGCTTTGTAAAAACGAATCATAAAAATAAAAATAATAAGCAAATCATTTCAACTTTCTGATTGGGCCCAGTTTCACTTATATTTTGTGGTTTAACAATACCGCGTCTAAGAGAAAAAAAGCTTCAATAACTGAATCGATTAAGAGGAATCGCTTTGAAAATTTCATTTTTTTTTTAAATAAAAAATACTTATGTTGATATGTAAGTCAGATTTCTATTAATGCTCTTGGGTTAATTTATTTTTGTTTCCTTCTTTGTTAAGGTAATAAACAGAATTTTATGATTACCGAAATTACTTTAGTTTCAAACATGCATTATAATATGTGTTTTGCAATCCTTTATTTAAAAAATTCTATTACCTTTCATCCTTTCCTCAGAAACTTTCTGGCCATGGCTCTGTTACATGTTAAACTTATTTTATACGACTATGCATTCAAACAAATTAGTGATAGCAATGTTTAAGAAACGATTTATAACGTAAAAAGATCTTGAAACAATCCATTATTCTAGGTAAAAACTTTGATGAGAGATACATGCGTCAAATTTAATCATACTGAAAATTCATTTTTCAGATTACCTAAACAAAGCGAGAGCAATAATTTTGTTTCTACGAATTTTTCACTAGACTAGAAATGTATATAAAGTTAGCCTTCAAACCCTCTTTTGAAAAGAAAATTACGATTTGTCTGTATAGGTCGATCAGAGACGCAGTTTGGCTTATATTCAGGCCGATAGTCTGGTGGACATGGCCGTGGACTCGCAACCGGCAGTTTTCGTTGGGTCGTAGGCTCGAGCCTTGATGCCACTGTTGACCCACCGTGTAGCCGGGGCTGATGCACGTTAAATCTATCAAAGCTCTAAGTCCTCCAGTTGGCGTGAGGTGGCAGTTAGGAGAGGGAGGTGCCAGCTCAGGTGTCATCCTCGTCACTTGACCAAGGTTCAAAATTACGAGGTCTATCGCCAATAGCCCTCGTGTTGCTTCAAGTGCAATGTTAATAAACCAACCAACAACCAAATTAGTTTATATTTATTTTAGATCAGAGCAAACATTTTTACATAGCTTTAATTCACTAATTTTTATATTTATTAAAACAGATAGCCCCTTTTATATCCTTCTTAACCCCTCCAACCTTTTTTCTTGCTTTCTCACCTCCCTCCTCTAACAGTTCAGTCTCTTGTTTGAATAAGACAGTTAAAGTATAAAAAAAACTCGAGAGATAGTAGAATTTCTTAATTGTAAATTTATTATACTTTACATTCATTATTCTTGATGCATTTTTTAAATGACGAAAAAGATTTACAGTATACATTTACATGCTCTTAAGGAAGAGAAGATAACCACGAAGGACACCTCGTTTACGTTTTTCGATCTCTCTTTGGACCGCATTCTTTGAACCTACCTCCTTCATGTGTTCTGATATTTTCTGGTTTTTCACCTGTGCAATTGTCAATTTCTTCTTTATTGTTACTGTGATATCTCCTTTTCATCCTAATATTTATGTGAGATTTAGTGAGCTTTTTTCCAAGTTTCGTTAGAAAAAGACTTCTTTCGTATAGCTTGTTTTGTTTGTAAGAAGAATTTACATACATAAAAACAACACATGTAAATATAGAAGCCAGATCAGTTATAATGTAGAATAAATACACAGATCATATAGTTTTTATTTGCATGTCAACCTAGCAACTAATTAATCACTCGTACTAGCTTCGTCTTTAGTTTCAATATATAATATGAAATTACATCCAGATTTTGTTCTTTCTCACCTAAAACTTTGATATATGAATGTATAGTTGAAAGGAGAATTGTCAATTTCTTATTTATCGGTCCATATGAAATATTAATCATTTCCGGATGAAAAACAAATAGCGAGGAAAATAATTTTTTACCAAATGAAATTTATCGAACATTATTTGAAACCACCTAAAAATTCTAAGTTTATTTTTTAAATATATAGGGATTGATTAAACCCAATCAGGTAAAATGTCATTTTCTTATTTTGTTAGAAAAACAATTCTATAAGTCTGAAAAAGTTGTAAAGAAATTCATTTATTTGAAAAATATATAAGATATACGATGTCTGAATTAAAATCAGTGGGAGCTACCCCTTAATAAATTACAGAAATTGGTCGATTAAACTCATTCAGGGTACGAAAGGTAATCATTGTAATTTTTCACGAAACTGTAGCATATTATTTAAAATGTATTCCGTTGTTTTTTACCTATTACAGAGCATTTAAGAAATACTTGCAAATTCATTACAAGTAGTTAAAAATGTATTTTTCCTCTGTTCCTTTATTATATATATATATATATATATATATATATATATATATATATACACTCATTCCCATAAATATTTGTACAGCAAGAAAGAGTTATCAGAATGAAACGAAATTTTACTTACGTAAATACAATGTTGATGTAAGTAAGTGATTACAAAATCAAAGCAAAATAATCATCTATTGTAGAAAAAATAACAAATGAATAGATATTTTACTACCCTGTTAGATCATCACGAAAGCATGATGTGATACGGTAGGGCATTGAGGCATACAAGTCCCATATGATGTCTTACGACATCTCGTTCCACAGTTTCTGTAAACGCGCCTTTAATTCGATTAAACTCGTAGACTTTCCAACTTGCAGTCCTAAATGATCATAGATATGCTCGATCGGAGACAAATCTGGGGATCGAGCAGTTCAAGGAAGGATGAAAATGTAGCGGAGGCAATCCTGTGAAACACTTGCTGTGTATGAGGGAGCATTGTCCTGTTGAAAAATGGCTCCTGGGAACCCTGCCAAGAGTGGAAACACATGTGGCTGAAGAATGGCACAAACGTACCTATGAGCTGTGGATCAATGTTAGGGGTGATTGTGTGTCGTATGCAATGACACCCTTTAACATCATACCAGTTGTGGGAGCAGGAGTCCGCTGTATAGCGAAGGCAGGATTGAGACGTTCGTCACACGTACATGATTGTTATCACTGCCCAAATTGAATCTGGATTCGTCACTAAAGACTACCTGATTCCATTCGGTTGCAGTCTAATTTCTTCGAGCTCAACACCATTCCAAACGGAGGCGTCGGCTGAAGGGTTGTCAATGGCAATACACGTAATGTGCGCCTCGATAGCAACTGTTCTTCGGCTAGGCGCCTTGCGATGGTACGGACTGATACAGAGGTCCGTAGTGAAAGTACGGTCTGTGTATGCACGGTGGACAATTAGACAGTTGGCGCTATTGATCTGTCGAGGGCGTCCTGAGCCTTATCGCAGTATAACAAACCTCGATCTTGTCCACTGGTTCCAACATCTTCTCACATCAGTCAGAAAAACCTAGGTGGCAAGCTACTCGCCAAGCTAACTACCAGGTTTCTATCATCCCTATGATTCTTCCCCACTCGAACTCTGACAGCTGCTCATATTGTCTCCGATGGCGGCGTAATGGGATCTCTAGTTAAAAAGCATCCCACTACAACAAATTAAATACACGCAAGGAAGCTCTGCTCACCTGTTTTATAATCCAAGGAGAAAGAAGTTCAACGCCCTCTGATGGCACTACGCAATCACACTGTATTTCTAATCATTTACATATCTGCCTGACACGTACCTTCATGCCAAGTTTCGTAACAATCCCTCCCTTACTTCTTGATGCGCAAATCTTAATGGCAATGAGTGTGTATATATATATATATAATATTGTTCTTATCTCTCTCTCCGCCTGCTACTAAAAACGTTACACAATTAAAACAATAGAGATATGGTGAGGATTATTGAAAGGCTGTATCTATAGTGTATATTTGCAAATAAGAAACCCAATAGTAGAATAAAAAATAAAA
The DNA here is from genome assembly GCA_019974015.1 of Nephila pilipes. NCBI lineage: Eukaryota > Metazoa > Arthropoda > Arachnida > Araneae > Nephilidae > Nephila > Nephila pilipes. Next base: position 89,920 of record BMAW01043383.1, on the reverse strand, counting down.
AAAAAAAAACTTCTAACAAGTTGTAAAGTCCCAGTAGATTCACTTTGATAACTTTTTACTGTAATGTCCAGGTTTAGACAGATGCTCTTAAGAATTGAGACTAAGAACTTAATTGTTCTTATATTCACCTAACGTATTTACATGTCTCAGTTAATGAAGAATTTACACAGAAGAACAAAAGATTTTGCCTCAAATGAACAGAATGCACTAAATATAATTACGACAAATAAGGTGCAATTCGCAACTACCGTTAAATTTAAATATGAATACAAACTTATTACTATCAACGTCGGCGATTACAATCAGAGTAGCAATATCTCATACTCGCGGCCTAAATTCAATTAATTTCTTCCACAGCCTATCCATCTAATTTAAGCTATAATTTCTTCTTATAATCATGTAACATGAAAGCTTATACATGAAAACTAGAAATGTATTATAATTTTTTCCCCCTACCTGTTTGCATAAACTTTGGAGAAAAAAAACGTGTGTCGTAGAAAAAGACAGAGTCGATGCAACAGGCAAAATTATATTAAGTTATGTAATAAAAAGAAGAGAAAACCTTCAAATGTAAACTTTTATTAATAATATAATGGCTCATCAACTCTGAACAGCAGTCAGCTAACGGACAGAAAACTTTTTAAATATAAATAATAATAATGTTAAAAATAATAATAACATTAAGAGTAATATAAATGTTAAAAAATATTACTTTCCCTTTAAAAATAAACCAATTTTGAAGATAAATCTCTAAATGGGATTCTAAACTATCTAGATCACACGACTAAGGTTACCAAGATGGTCGGTTTGATTCCTTCTTCAGACCTGTAAACCTTAAGCCTTGATAATATACGTTAAAATGGAAAAGAATATTGTAATCAAGTATAAATGATTGACTATAAATTGAAACTTAGGTAAAAAGACAATAATTATGAACAATTTTTAAAAAATAAATGTTAATTATAACCAACTTTTAATTTACAGAGTAAAATGTAACATGATTAGTCAAACAATTGACAGATTAATAAAATTATATTTGTATTTGTTATATTTTAAGATAATTTTATGGTGAAAAGTTTATATTGTATAACGTGATCAAAGATAATTTTAATATTTGCTGAAAGCAAATTAGAGAGAGAAATTTTACATGACATATGATCTTTATATTTATTCTTTTTCAAAGTTTGCTCTGCTACATTATTGAAAGATTGGAGTTAATTTCTGGTAACAATATTCGAAATGCGCCATCAATAGCTTTAAATTTAGATAATTATAATTTTTGAATTTCTGCTAGAAAGTATGGTTAGTATCAAAATATTTCTATGTTTTTTCTTTTTTTTCCCCCCACTTTTTCTTTGACTTGTGAGCATATAGAGTTCATTTTTAATGTATGATAAACAATTTTTTTTATTTCAACTAGTTTTTCTTGCAACGATTTCAGTCCCTCTAAAATTCAAAAGATGCGTTTAATTTATTTTGATTGTATCATTCGCTCACAATTTTAGAATCTTCTGAAGAATACAAAAACACGTATGAAAGTCTCACGATACATCTCTTTAAACATTTTAGACTTTAAAAATATTTAATTGTGATATAATTATTTTGAATGCACTTATATAAAAATATTTATATGTGATAAATTTATTTTGGAAGCACTTATTTCTAATTCATTACGTCTTTTTCAGCATCTACGCAAACTCTATCATTGGAAATGTCAAGTTATGACATGAATTCGATGACAAATTCAAGCTTGATTTATTCTTCTCCTCCGAGAAAATGTAGTGGAGTGGAATATATCCCATCATTAGAAAGTCGCCCACCTCATGTTGTAATCAACCTAGATACAAATAATTCTGAAATTGAAGATTTTGATCACATTGATGAGCTTATTATGTACTTTGTGAGTTTTTTGAGACGCCTCAGACGGACTTACATTTCATCTAAGAAAAAATACAAATTAATTGATAAACTATAAACATATTGTAAAAAATTATGATCAGTTGTGTCAATGTGTTATTTCAAATGTAACATAATTTCATCAATTGGTAGTGCATAGGAAGTTATTTTTGTTCGATATTAAATTAAAATATTAAGAAAAAAAATTATTTTGGAAATTTTTATGCATTTATCAATTTAATTTATTGTGCCAGAATATTACATACACTACAATTACATATATATATATATATTGATTCTTTTCTCAGGAATCGTTTTTTCTCTTCGTTATGAGAAAAATTTAAGCACGAGGAGAGAAAAAAAAAATCTTATTTTAAAATTTCAAACATCTGTAAAAAAAAAAGTATAATAAAAGAATTATCCTAAAATATTTCAATTTCGAGAAAAATACTTGAGGGATGCATATGTTGTCCCCCCCCGGGTACGCCCCTGTATGTATGTATGTATATATATACATACATGCATATATATATATATATTGTGCCGCACAAAAACATCCCAATGGCGAAGAAATTTGAAAGGTTAGGTGTATGTATTCAAAAAATTCTCTAATTTTCAATGATTTAAAAACGAAGTGCCAAAGCTGAATTACAACTCTTTAAGTTGTGGCGAGTGACCAATGCCTTCCGTCTTTATCGCAGCTAGACATCATTTTATAATAAAGTAAAGTTTTTAGTTAAGTCTTAGAGTAATCTTACTTTACAATATAGATAAGTAAGATTAATTACATTATTTATGTTATATTTCAAGAATCTTATACAGCAAAATACTTTTTTTCTCACTTTTCCGAAGCATTTTCTTATATACCCTCGTCTCTCTTAAGTGGCACACCCTGCATTTTAATTTATTGTGATGATTTGTGAGGTTTAGGTACATGTGATAGTAATTTGGGAAAAGGGAATTTCATTCTTTTGCTTCCTTGTTAAACAGGGAATCTGGGTACTTTTTATAATGGTGGAGTAAAAGATGTATAAGGTTTCATTGAATTCGTAACTGGTTTTGTATATATTAAAGAATTTTAAATATACATGGCTGATTTTTTTTTCATTCTTAACACACAACTCACCTAAAATACCAAATATCAGAAAAAACACCCTCTAACCTTTTTGCTTCTTTTTATTCGAAAATTTAAGATGTTGATTGATTATAATGTTTAAAAATACATATATACACATAGTTCATTCGTTTAATTAAATATATAACTATACACACACATATATGTGTGTGTGCTTGCGTAGGTGTGTGAGTGAGGGTGGTGGTGTATGTATGTATGTGCGTGCATGTATCTGTGCAATGATTTCGCTTAAAACTAATTTAAATTTTCAAATTTTTCCCCTCCTTTAAATCACAGTAATTTCGTTCGTTCGTATTTTCTTATATAATTCCAAATTATGCTTTAATTTATGCGACCACGCACCCGTAAACTTGACTAAATCCACTTCCCCATGATCGCAGACCTGTAGAGAGATAATCCCCATTAGACTGGGTACTCCAAGAAAGTCTCTGAAAAAATTCCTCTACCCAATACCACATGACCAAAAGAAATCCCTTCATATAAATTCGAAACAAGGTAAAATTCTCTCTCTTCAGCTGTCGCCAAGTAAGTGAAGCTACGTATCTGGCATTACTTATTTTCATATAGTAATCCTCTCTCTGTTATTTATTACCTCTCTCCCATCAAAAGGAATAAACATACCTTATTAAGAATGGTGCCCTCATTACAGCCATGATTTATAATGACCCTGTTTATTCGTCCATTAAATTAAGTACACACACTCATACACACACGTATGTATATATGTGTGTGTACATACACTAGTAGGCGAAACTTAAGCAACTTTTCAGATTGTGCCATAATTTCGAACAAATTCAACTGGATGATATATGAAATTCACACTACACAAGAACAATGTAGCACTACACAAGCATAGTAGCTAAGAAATGAATTGTATGCATACATTATAGAACAAAGCAGATAAAGACTTTATTTGACAGAATGGCATTGTCTGACCATGAGAAAAAAAACAACAGATTAAAGTCCCTACGTATGGAATATGACTTTCCCTAACTGATATGATCGCAGTACACCGTCTTTTCATACTCAATTCCAAATTATCTAGCAGTTGTTGAGCAAATATTTACCACTCTTGAAAGAGCATCTGTTTCTGCTGTCTGAGGTTTACCGAAGAATACGATCTTGCTTCCAGGTGTCTCCCCAAAGCATCCCACACATGTTCGACGAGAATTAAATCAGGGGAGCAGGCTAGCCAATCCATTCTGCAGATATCCTTACTTTCTAGAAACTCCTCAACAGCAGAGGTCCTATGTGGACGTGCATTGTCGTTGTAGAATGTGACTATATTGAGAAGATGTCCTATCTTTGTGTTCTTGACACCACTGTATAGGCTGCTTTTAATGGTATGCAGCGTTAAGGACCACCTTTATACAGACGTCTGAACACAGTAAATCGTGATGCCTGTCTTCCGGTTGCTGTACGCAGCTGCTGAGCAATGTTGCCCGATGTCTGATTCCGGTCTTTTTTTTCTCCTGTAGAACGATATACCGGTCATTACTAGCAGTGAGTTTCCTCGGCCAACCACCGCTAAATTCCAAATTTGTCAATTCCAAACTCTTGTACAACACTCATGAAACTACGACTCTCTTCAAACTTGACGATCCTTTAACCACATGTAAAGACATTTTGATGGCTTCTTGTACTCATTGTTTAACGTACGATTTCCCTTTCACTTGCAAGGAATGTCTAGAAATGCATCCTTTCCCCTTTTTAAGTTGCCTTGGCCCCGAGCTCGCGCATTCTACGTGTTTGCGTGCCGTGACGTCCCCTCGGATGTCATAGTCCTGATATTTGTTTTATGTATCACCTTTCTACTGAGTTGCCTTTTCACTGTACTGGTAGCAAAAAAACCCTTTCAACAATTTCGTGGATGTATGTTGAAAATACATATTTTTCTTAAGTTTTACTCACTAGTGTGTGCATATATATACTGCTGGCCATTAAAATTGCAGCACCAGAAAGGAATAATCTGACAAACGTCAAAATCTCATGAAAGGAAGAAGAGGTTAGGATATGCAAATGGTTAGTATTTCAACGCATTTAGATAACGCAGGAGGGAGAAATGACATTTGAAGCACTGCATAAAAGAAAAGTTGTGTAGTGAGTTCTCATTCGGAAAGCGCTTTGTAAGGTCGGAGTTTGCTCAGAATATCGTGTTATACCTCGGATAAGAAGAAGAAATGCTTACCAGCTAGTGTAGAAAGTCGATAGAGGCAGGATCGTTGCCTTCCGAGAATGTGGATTATCGTTCCGCGATATTGCCCGTCGTACTAGTCGAACTCCAACCACTGTCATGAGAATATGGAATAAATTGGTTGATGAGAGTCACACTGAACGGCATGAAGGATCTCTACGCCTTCCAAAGACTAACGCTCGAGAGAACAGACATAGTGTGAGGTCATCCCTGCAAAACCGCATCGTGGTTCATTGGTCAGGAAATGGACATAGTTGCAGAAAAAGGAGCATGGACTGTCAACGCTGCGACCATTTCTTCGGCTTCCCTTGACAATGCGGCATAAAGAGCGACGGCGACTCTGGTGCGCCGAACGAAAAAGTTGAATACAAGAGTGGCACAATGTCATCTTTTCAGACGAGTCCTGTTTCTGCGTGCAGTATTCTGATGACCGTATACGTATCTGGAGGCTCCAAAAAGACCGCTCGTCGCCTGCTTGCATTCGATATCGGCTTAGGTGCCTTGAACTTGGTGTGATGTTTCCGTGGACTAGAGAGACGTTTACGTCACCGATCAGCTAGTAGGAACTCCGGTAATCAAGAAAATTGTTGGTTTCAAACAACATGCTACGAAGTGCACAAAGCCATGTTCCTTCCAGGCGGAAAACTAGAGCGGCTGTCACTCGGCTCACCGGGTGGCGGCACAAAGGTGATCAATCGGTTGTATCTCTCGGATGGAACTTCCAAGTCAAAATATCTGATTGATACTGGGCTGACGTCTCTGTAATTCCTCTGACCGCGGCGTCAAAGCATCGTCCACCTGCTTCTCTTCAACTTTTCGCAGCAAATGGATCCTTCATTTCAACTTATGGTCAGCGTCTGTTGACCCTTGATCTTGGACGCCGAAGAGTGTTCCGATGGCCATTTATTATTGCTGAAGTCTCGCAACCAATAATTGGGGCAGATTTTCCTTCGCCACTATGGACTGTTAGTCAACATTCGGCATGAGTGCCTGGTGGACTCATTGACAAAGTTGCAGACACAGGGAACAATGCAACAATGGAATAATTACGGAGTCAAGGCAGTTAACGGCAACACCAAGTTTCATCGACTGCTCGCTGAGTTCCCTTCTCTCGTCAAAGCTGTTTCGATCCCAAGGCAATTAAAGCACGATGTTCAACACTCAATACTTACAAGGGGACCTCCAGCACGCTGGGTTTCCTAACGACTCTGCATGCAGACCTGAACCAAAGATTTGAAGACATTCTTCACTTGGATATTCCCGACTGCGTGTTGAACCCTTTTGCGCGTGGACAAACTCAGATCCCAAATACAGAGGAGTCCATACTAATACAGAAGCAGCTTATTGAAATATCCACAAATGAGGAACCTAAGCCAATGTTTGAACAAGGATACCACATATTCTAGTAACAAAAACAAATCCCAATTATTAATTAAACAAATCCCTAGTAAAAAAAAAAAAACAAATCCCAATTCCCAATAAGTTATGGGTTTCTGTACAGAAGTAGTTCACTGCTTTCCCGTCTTCCTATTTGGTAGTACGTAGATTCAGTGTCGTTATGAACCTCATCACACACAAAAAAAGAAACTGACTAGAAATTAGTGCTCGTGGGAATTTGCGGTTTCTATTCACAAACATTGAGCCGGATATAAATACACTCATGACGTCTCATCAGGAAAGTGAGGATATCTGCAGAATGGATTGGCCTCTGTGCTTCCTCAATTTAAATTCCATTGAACATGTGTGGGATGCATTGGGGAGATATCTGGCAGCAAGATGATATCATATGGAGAATATCGCACAGCTGAAACAAATGCTCTTTGAAGAGTGGCAACACTTTCCTCAGCAACTACTGAATAATTTGGTATTCAATATAAATAGATGGTGTCATGTGCAACCACTGCAGTTAAGGGATTTCATATCCCTTACTAAGGGACTTTGGTTTTTTTTTCTCTTCCCCATTGGCTGATGCCATTCAGTCAAAGCCTTTTTCTTCTTTGTTTTATAATGTATGCATATAATTCAAAGTATTTTTTCGCGGGGTGGGGAGGGCAACAGCCCATTTATCAACTTTTAAGAAACAAAACTCCCGTAGTAACGGG
>BMAW01043383.1:40992-77593 GCA_019974015.1 Nephila pilipes | reverse complement strand
AGTTTGTTTAAAAAATGGAAAAAACCGAGTTTCGTGTTCTGATAAAACATTGTTTTTTAATGGGTAAAAACACCGTGCAAGCGAAACAATGGATTGAAAAATGTTACCCGGACTCTTGTCCATCAAAAGCAACGATTTGTCGGTGGTTTGCCGAGTTTAAACGTGGTCGTACCGACGCAAATGACGCGGAACGCTCGGGTAGACCTGTGGAAGCCGTTACACCGGAAAATGTGAGTGAAGTGACAAAAATTATAATGAAAGATCGTAAAGTGAAGCTCCGTGAGATTGCTGAGGTGACACAGATATCATATGGAAGTGTATTTACTATCCTTCATGAAAAAGGTTTTTTCCAAGTGGGTGCCGCGAATGCTTTCGATGGATCAAAAACAGCAACGAGTCGATGATTCAGAAAGCTGTTTATCGCTATTTACTCGCAACAAAAAAGATTTCTTGCATCGTTACGTGACCATGGACGAAACATGGATACATCACTACACTCCAGAGTCGAAGCGGCAGTGGCGCACAGCTGGCGAAAGCCGTCCGAAGCGTGCGAAAACGCAGCAGTCAGCTGGCAAAGTCATGGCGTCAGTTTTTTGGGATACGCATGGCGTGATTTTCATTGACTATCTCGAAAAAGGTAAATCGATCAACAGTGATTATTATATTGACTTGCTTGTGCGTTTGAAGGAGGAAATCGCAAAAAAAGGACCGCACAGTCTCGGGACTTATTGATCCATGTGTTATAGTAAAATGCAAGTTACTTTAACATATGAAGCATAACACATTTCTAAATCGCAGTGTAAACATATGAATACAAGACTTGTTTACATCAGCGAGTATCACGTGATAAGTTTTTCACGTGTTCATGGCGTCACATGAATTTAGTCCATTTGTATTTTAAATCTCTGATAGTTAATCTTTCCAATCACAACTTCTAATTTTACTGGGTCATAGATCTTTCAAAAATCTTTTTAGTTTATTTGATAAAAGGATATTCATTAAATGTACTGTAAAAAAAAATGCATGAATAGATTACAAATATAACACAAGTTATAGATAAAGCAGGGAAGCTTGAAATATCTAATTTTTGATTTCATTACTTTTGTTTGATAGTTCTCATAGATAAAGATGTAAACAAGGCTAGTCCTTTGGGGCTTATGGGCAAATATTATTAAAATGCTAAGTTATATTTTTTAGACTGACAATTGAGATAAAATGAGATCCTGTGAAATAAACTCATTTGCTCTAATGCATAAAAAAAAACACTTACCCTTTAAACTGCAAATGAACTTTAGAATCATTGGTTATCCATTGCTCTGGCTGTATATACACATGTTGACTGCTTAATTAAAAAAAATATTCTGACATTTTTATCTCATATGGAAAATTTATATTAAAATGGATTTACATTCCCACAATCTTGCCATTTCTCTCAAAAACACGGAGAAAATACAAATTTATTAGAAATATTTATAATAACTGTAAAATAAAAGTTACATTCTAGTGAATTAGTCTAGCACTGTTTGAATCAGTGCTTTTCTAACATAAAAACTGAGATGCTAAAACCACAAATACGAGCCAATAATCAATTACCAATTTTGGAGTAAGATAAGCCACCAAAGAACGACATTGCCTCTGATGATACAGAAAAAGGTCTGGTATCATAAGCTCAAAAAAGGTAATTTTGACATCAGAGATGCATTTCACTCTGACGTCGTCGTCGTCTACTTTTGAGATGACCTGCCCGAAAAAAAAATCGAATATCTTTCAATAACAGCACGAAAATTTGCAGCACAGTAGAGTGTTGCATAATAAACAACTACTTTGGCAATAAAATGTCACAATTTGTCCAACAAGTTCCATTGTTGAGAATAACATAAGTTGACAAACACTAACAAATGTAGCTGGGAAAATGCTTTCAGAAATGTTTGCTCCAGGATCAGATAATTCAATCCATTTCTTGATTGCATGATTAAAGGTGATGAAAATGGTTTCATAACGATAATTCTGGCTCCACAATTGATCAGAGCCAAGACACACTGTTGATACTTTGAAAAATAGTTAACATATAAATAAGATAGTTCTTCTTTATATCTCATGATTTCCAGTGTACAAGAAATATGTGAAAAGTTGTCAGACTGTGGACAGCAATATCTACAATAGTATACTTTCAAGTGTTAGCACTGTAGTCAAAGAAAGAGATGTATTCAGATCGAAAAACATTTTCTTTAATCAAGACAACACAAAACCTTGTACAAGAGGAATCAAGGGTTGGAAGTCGTACAAGCTGGGGATGGGATCTAAAGACCCATCCACCATACAGCATAATTATTGTGCCTTTTTATTTTTCCATCTGCACTGACAACTTTATGGATGGTGATTATATTCCCCACTAATTGTAGCATTTTTGTAAAATGTAACCTTTTTGAAATACAAATTTAAAGTGGTAGTAAACTTTTTGATTAAACTGATATAATAACTAGACATCTTCGAGAAATTTAAAGATGCTAGGGGAAAACATATACCTTAAATTAATAGGCATTTTACATTTGACATTCCACCGTAAGTGATTAATTGGTTTTATTAACATAGCACTAGAAGCAATACGAGGGTTATTAGCAACAGATTTCACAATTTTGAGCCTTGGACAAGTAACTCAATTCTTCTCCTCCCTCTATTCTGATGTGAACTGTGTGATAAGAATTGTTTTCAAGGATCTGCACATCTCCTTTTCCCATTCTCTGTTGTCTCTCTCAAACCTGTCTTTTCTTTGCCTGAGTTACTTTTCCACCATTGGTGCTTGCGCCATCCTGACCCACTGTCGTGTAACTTTAAAACAGAGGAGAATCGGTTTCAAAACCTTAGCCCTCTATTTTCCATAACATACTTGATGTTAACAAAAACTACAGCCTCATGAAATGAAGGTAAATGATGGGAATTCTATTGGTATACAAGTTTGTCTAACAAGTAGAATAATTCCCCAAATATCCAACTATTGTGACAATGCTACCAGAATAAACATGAGAAAAGTGATGTAGGTAATATATTTTTACATATGTTCATCTTATACTGCATTGTATTCTTTCTCTGACCTTTGGTCCAGATTCTTATTGTATATCACAAAAAGTTTCAGATGAGTGAGTTAAATAATTTAAACATAGCAAACCATGCTTCCATTATATGTCATCAATGCAATTAAGCCACTCTTAACTACCTTTCTCATCACAAAGTATTTAGCCAATGAGTTGGTTTGAAAAGAAATGGATACATACATTCAGAAAAGTAAACTTTATCTAAAAACTCAAGGTTACGGAAGAACAATAGTGGACATAACTAATGAAGTTGTCATACTCTACAGTGAAGGCAATCAAAACAAGACACCTATCAATTAAAGCTTTTGTTTTGACAGTAGATGCATGTGCATTTAAGGCAACAAAATTAGAAGAAAGAAAAATTACAAACACAAAAAGGCAGTATAATTTATACTCTAAGGTATGAAGGTGAAGGAAATACCCATGAACAACACTTGAACATTAACAATTAAGTTCCAAGTGAATGAATGATAGTGAATTTATGGCACAAAAGCCAAATCAAGTTAAGCTGTAATAACTTAAATTCCAAAGTAGGTTCATGATATACCGAGAGATAATTTTTACATTTACATATACTTTATTGTTAAATCTTGGAATAAATTATTGACTTGTATATTAGTTAAATATATTTCGAAATAAAGAAATAAATTCAAGTTTTCTAGGCATCTGTGTCATAAAAAAAATAAAGGAATAATATGTCATACAGGAATTCTATATTAAGGAGGAAATTAATTACCAGTTTATAAAATTGAAAACTTTTTTTTACTGAAGATAAAATTTTCTTCCTGCGAAAGTTTCAATCACTGATTTAAAAGCTCTTGGAGACTATTACTTAGTTTCAGAGACGGTATAAAAAACTAAATATTAGTATCACTTTTCTTAAAATCATATTTTCTTATACTGAAAACATATCTAACAACCTTTCCATATAACTATATAAAATTTTGTCAGTAAGTTTAGAAAGAATATATAATGAAGAACTAATAAGCATTTATAGGTTTTAGAAATTTATTAGGAAAGAAGCCATAAAATTAAATTTTGAAGTAAATTTTTTTAATCATTTATAAGAGAAATTTTCATAAAATTCTGCTTAATTTTTAAGATAAACACTGTGTAAGCTACTTATGTATTAAAATAATGTGTATAATTTTAACTGAAAAAAAATTAATATTTTTATTTTCAATTTTTATTATATTTAAATAATTGCTTAAGTCTATATGTGTACATCAGTTTTTAAAATTTAATCATTCTTTTGAAAAATACTTTCAAAACTGACTTCTTTCATAACATTTTTGGTTGTTAAAAATGCATGTGGCAATGACAACATCAATAAATTAGACAAGGCAAAGTAATTTAATACTAATCAATGATTCCCCTAGTAAAAAAAAATTTACTACTATGATAAAAGCTACCTGACATTACAAATATATATCTTCAATAACATGAAAAAAAATGTCAATTGAAATTTCTCTCATTTATATATAGATCACAATACAATGGCTGTAATTATTTATCAACAAATATATTAATGATTAATTGTGCCAAGAATATTACTGATATAAAAATAATTCCTAAAAGCTGCATATATATATACCCTGCTTATGAGACATTTAATAGTTATTACAAATACAAATTAGAGAAATAATTTCATTCATACTTTTGAATTCACACATTACTTATGTAAGAAAATCAAGATCATACTTATTATTTCCATGATCATTTCCCCCTTAATTTAGTTGATTCAGTAAGAATTTAAGCAATATTTAAATTGATTTTTTTTACAACAATCAAATAAAAAAAATGTTTACTGGCCCAAATTATGAATCAAATAACAAATTCTAGTTCAATTAATTTCAAAATGATCATTTTTAGACTTGATCCGCTTCCGCTTTGAACGTCTCATATCTCTGTAAATGAAAATCACTGTGTTATACGAATATGGAAGTTTAAAACAAACTTAGAATTAATTCACATCGGAGTAATCAATATATATATTATTGAGAATTTGAATAATATTGATTAAAATTATTTTCACTATAAACTGAATTAAATTACAGATATGAAACTATATAACTTATTTCCATTTTGAAATTAAACATCTGTTATTCTACACAGGACATTATATTTCAACATAAATACAAATCAAATCCTCTCATTACTAATAGATTTTATATTCAAGTTAGCAATCTAATCATATTTGCAAATTAATTTTACAAATTCATTTACTCTTGTATTGCTTCATAACTTTAGGGTCTAAGCAACTAATGTGAACTAGATGTACTATTAAAACTGTCACCACTACTATGGTTGCTAGCAGTACTAGCAGGTGTTCCAGGTAGAGAATTAGGATTTTCTAAGTTTACTACCAGTGAATGAGAATTGGGTGAGCTATATTGTAAGAATCAACATTTCTTTTAGGTTTATTCAGGGAGTCAGGATTTCTCTTAGATAAAATCTTTTTCTGTTTCATCAACAATTGTACACCTTTCTCGATTAAATTTATGCTTTCTAGCAACAGAAATATCCACCTTAACATTTCCTATAGAATCAATAATAGTGCCTGACTCCATACCTTGGGGTGTATCCAGGCTTGTATCAGTACCCTGATCAACAAGAATTGTAGTGCTTGGATCTTCTGGTGTAAAATAATCAGTCTTCTCCACCAGGTGAAGTATCTAAAATATGAAACAGAAATATAACAAAATTTTAAACAATAGCTTGAGTAAGCAAATTACGAAAACATCTATACATAGTCACAAAATGATTATTGTTCAAAACTTAAAATACAGATGATTTTAATGCATAAAATGTTTTTACTTTTCAATTTAAAATATAATTTCAGCATATTTTTATATAATTAAGACATTTCAATACTCAATGATATCTTGTCAAAAATTCAACTAGAAATTACATGTTTTACTTTCAGATTTAAGCTTAAATAATTATTTTGAACAAATATCACTATGAACTAGTCAATTCATAAAATAGTAAACAATTTTTAAAAATACCAATGTAAACTTAAAAGGATTAAGCAAATAAAACCTTTACTAGATCTTTCACATAAATGCAATGAATGTGGAGTAGACAATGATATGGGACTACTTCTGCTACAAGGTCTGCTTGTTTTTGGAGAGTATACAGCTCCAGAGCTTTCTTCAACAGTAGAATTATTCTCAAGAAGAGATCTTGTCTCTGCCAATTCAGCATCTTTTTCCTTTAAATATAATAAATAAGACTACATTTACAATAAAATATTTTACTTGCCCAAAAAACTACAATGTTTCAAATATCTATTTTACTTCATTCAATATAAATACAACCAAATGAAATAATAATTTACAAACCTGAATGTGACTACATCTCATGATAATTAATTTATTTTATACATATAAACTATAATGTAATATTATTGTATGATAGAAACATATATCTGATTTCTTTGACAAATGGATAATATGTCTAAAAAGTAGGTGATGAAAATTCAAATCTGCAAATTTTCTGAAATTTATGATAGGTAATAAATTGTTTGCTACTTTACAAGAATTCAATTTATGTACAAAAGCCCTACAATAAAGTAATTTATTTTTCAACTGTTTAAAGAAAAATAATTTGAATACACACTTCACAATGAATTTGCACCAAATACATTTAGATAACATGCAATAATCAATAACTATTCAATCTCAATAATGCAAGTCAATGAAATACTACTTATGTTGAGCATAAAAGAAGCTTGTGTTCTCGCAGAAAAACAATACGGTTCAAATAGAAGCATTGACACTGAGCAATAAATCACTGTGGTCTAGACGAGAAGAAATTGAAGAAAAGACAAATTGATTGACAAAAAGGAGGGTCAAAAATAGAGTAGGAACGCTAGGGTAACTCGGGGGCATGTCATCCGTGTTTACCAAAGACAGTAAACCCCATGGGAAAGAAAAAGATCACTAGAGTGCCTCGGGGTCATGATGCCCATACTTACCTAAAGAAGGCAAGTCCTTGAGGTCCCCTGATATAATCCCCAGGGGCAGGGTACCTGGCTATACCCAGTTTAGTCGCCTCTTACGACATGCATGAGCTACAGTGGGACTATTCTGTCATTCCCGGTCACCACATGGGTCTTATTTTCAGTTGAATATGACACTAAGGTTGGTGAAAAGGTATAATGAATGAGTGAGTAATAGTATGTTTATGACACAAAAGCCAAATCTGGTTTTTGTGTCATAAACTCTGGCTATGCTGTACCAAAGACTTATTTAAAATTTCACAAATCCCCCTCAATTAAAACTAAATTTAAGAAATTATAAAAAAAATGATAGAAAATAAGAAAAAAATTGTTAAACATTATAAAAAGGGTAAAATCTTAAATGTTATTTAAAAATCCAATTCTGTTTAAAAAGGGTTACGGTGAGGGTTATCCCTCAGGTCTGAATGGATCCAAAGAAAACCTGACAAAACATTTTATTACATTTCCCACGACATGTTTTGCTTTGCAACCCTCTCATTGACAACAGTACAGATTTTCTATCTTCAGTAGAAAATTGTCAATAGCATCTTTTCAGATATCTTCTTTTGAGCTAGACGGTATGCAAGAGACCCTGGGTCTACCTCTCTTTCTGTTCCTAGTCTTTTTTAGATAAACTGTTGCTAATGCCCTTCAAAACTCCTTCAAGTTAAAGGCATCTTTTTTGTTGATAGCTTTGTGGAATATCTACCTGTTTACCACTGCCATGTCCAGAGTATGAATGAAGAGCGACCAGTACCACATTTTCAACGAATCTTAATGACATATAGTCCCGCCAGCCAGTGATGATGGGGACCATAGGGCCATGGGGACCCACCTATACCAAAAGGAGTATACTTTTTTGAAACAGATTAATTAATTAATTACTACGCTAGAGGGAAAAGTTGTAACAATATCCTTTGCTACCACAGAAGTTTAAATCCAAAATGGATAGGACTGCTTCAAATAACTGTTTAAAACTATTCCTACCATATCACATGATAATCATTTCATTAATGCTTAGATTTGCTGAGAAGAGTCAAAACTCCATGAAATTAATACTGAGTAAAGCAAAACACAGGTTTTACCTTGGAAAATCGATCCTAGGAATGCTGACTTACTATTCCATTGTCCACAAAGTTAAATAAGATTTGAACTCTCGAAATGGTTTCGTGACATGGTATTTTTCACCATGGTAATCCTAAAGTCTTCAGCATCTGACCAATACTCACATTCACGTATTTCAATAACCAATTAGAACCAAAATTCCAAGAAAAACATGTATTTGCTTAACTGTGGTCAGCAAATCATGTTCGTTTTTTAACATCTGTTGCATATTGAACAGTTTCTTGCATTATGTGATTGTAAAGGACAGTTTTAGTTGAAATTAGCCTCACTAGATGGCTGCATAAGTCAGCCAAACATGTGGCTTGTTGTTAGAATAAATAAGTAATCCTAATTATTAATTAAATAAAATTTAAAAATAGCATTATAAAATATTACTGATACACCATATAATTTAAAACAAAATTTATTAATTTTTTAACTTTATTGATTCATATTTCTGTATTTTGTATATTAATATTTTGGTTAAATTGTGATCATACTTTAACAGTAAATTGAAATGTGACCATTGAAAAAACCATTGTAATTTGAATCACTCTGCTTGTAACTTCCAAAACATATCGTGTATTTGAATTCGGATGAAAAATAAAATTCCATAATGATCCGCAACTGGTGAAGAAATCTCAATTTCTTTTTTCTACATAACGCAACCTAACTGTAATTAAGTCTAACTTATTCACTATCTGAAGTCACAAAAATCGTGACCGACAGAAAAGAATATGATCTTAAAACTTTATTAGAATAAAACTGCTCAAAAAGTTTAGCAATTTTTTTTCTTTCAATGTAGTTTCCATCTGCTTCAGCAAGTCATCAGCAGTTAAGTAGAATCAACCTGTGTTTTCCATTTTGTATATTGTATTGATTTCCCCTTTATCCATGATGACTGATATTTTTAAGCATTTCATTTGATCTTGGTTGTCAAAACACCTGAACTTGTGAATGCTTCAAGCTCAAAATTGTCTCTAACTGTCTTCAGAGTCCCAAGAGCATCATTGACAATAATCTCACTAGTATTTACAACATCGTCATCTCCTTTGTATTTGTTACTTAGTTTGCTGGTATTGTCATCCTCTTCGTCTTTGTTACTTAGTTTGCTGGTATCATCATCGTCATCTCATTTGAACCTACACAATGAAATAGTTCCAAAGCTTCATCTAACTTCAGAAACCTTTGCAGAGACATGACTCCGCAAGGATAAAACACGAGGTAGAATTTTTTAATGCTCAGTCAAATGGGGAGAAATAATGTGTCGATTGCATGCTTATCGACCCACTGTTCAATTTAGAGGACAGTTAAAAAAATAATACACTACCTACTCGTAAAAACAAAAAATTTAATTAACCACCAAATCGATACAAAAAGAGTAATATCACATTAAAAATGCCATAAAAAGTATCTAAAGTAAATTGAAAAAGAATTCTACAATCACAAAGAGATGATACAAGCCATGCCCACTAACAGGCATAATGAAGCTTCAAGACGAAGGACTTCTGCTAGCAAAACTCATGTTAGCAGAAGCTTATACATACCCCTACATATTCCAGCTTATAAAATATTCACAACAAACAAATACCGATTTCCCCATGCTATTTTTCAGTTATCCTCTAAATAGGACAATAGAATAAAATAAGTAAGATGAAAAACAGGTCACGTAAAAGAGTTAACCCACAGTGCATCTGTGGCCATGGTAACCTAGTGGTCATAGTTTCGGATTCGTGGCAGGTGGTTTTTGTTTGGTTGCAGGTTTGATCCTTGGCCGCTAAAGACCTGTCGTGAAGCTGGGGCTGATGCACATTAAATCTGTCAGGGCCCAAAGTCCTCCCCGTTGGCAAGGTGTAGAAGTTAGGAGAGGGGGGTGCCAGCTCAGTTATAGTCCCTGTCACTTGACCAAGGTTCAAAATTATGAGGTCTGTAGCCAATAGCCCTCATGTTGCTTCTAGTATAATGTTAAAAAAATTTAAATCAAACCCATAGTGCATCTAAAGCAGTGGTTCTCAACCTTTTCTCAATCACGACCATTTTCCGAATTTTTAAATATGTTCATGACCCTTTTTCCCCATCAGCCAGATCACTAAACATAAAAAGTTTGAAATTTTTCGTTTATCTATTTTTCATCTTCCCCAATCAAAAATACTAAAGTCAAAAGTTAGAATGTAAAACACAACTTTTTTTTTTCCAATTTGGTTTAAATAGTTATTTTGATACAAACATTAGTGTATATTGTGATACATTGATATAATTATTGAATACTTACCCAATAAAGTGATATTAATAGTAAAGTTTATTTGAGGAAGAGCCAGATGTGGCTATACTGCACCAAACAAGGTAAATGTGTGATCTAGGTATAAGACACAGAAAATATATTGGTCCACAAGAAGAGTCGAAAATAAAGAATGAATGAAAGTAAAGTTTATGGATGCATGAGCCAGAAGCGGTCATGCTGTGCCAAACAAGATGTAACTGTAGTGGTCTAGATGTGTGAAAAAAATTGAAAAAAGATAAAAAATTAGTTGATAAAAAGTAGGGTCAAAAATAGAGAAAGACTGCTAGGGTATTCTAGGGGAGCATCATCCGTGAGCACCAAAGTCAGTATACTCCGTGGAAAAAAAAAAGATCTCTAGGGTGTCTCAAAACCAACAAAATTAAAGTGTTACAAACACAAGATGGCACTTTCCAGCAGTGGCTATCTTATGAAGGAAAAGAAACATTTATGGACATATCATGAGTCAGAAAAAGACAGATTAAGCAATGACTCCTTCACCTTGGCAACCATTTTGGGTGATTTCAGCAACAAATGAAAAGTACTTGAACCTTGGCAAAATATTGATTAGGAAGTAAGTTGGATCTTTTGTGAATTTTCCGTCATATTTGACTGGAAGATGAAAAATACGCCAAAAGCCACTCTAAGGAACAACTTGTTAGTCAATGTATCTGCCTTTGGAGTCTCGTTGCAGACATCAATAGGGAAATCGATTGGAAGCTGTCAGCATGCCAGGAGCATGGATCTGCTGGGAATTATCAGAGCCTGCCCTAGAAGTACAGAGTATTAAAATAGAGATTCCTCTGTAGCTTGAACTAGTAAGCTGGTGAGCTGAACATTGCTGATACTATTGTGACTGTTATTACTTAGCTGTTTTGTTCCTGCATCTGTGTCACTTAATTGTGCAAGTGCTGTGTATTCGTTTGTACTGTTATTATCCAAGCTCTGCTACCTAAGTGTTGTCCTGAAGATTTACGAATAAAATATCATTTGTTATCCTCCATATTGTACTGATTTTCACTCCCACACACTCAGGAAATTTTCATAACAAAGGATAAAAGAATCAACACATAAGTTTTTTCAACCTATATATTGAAAACTTTGTAAATGTAGTTTGATTTGTTAATAACCCATTTTTAGAAAATAAAAAAAAAAGCAATATTATCAAGAAGTAAAAAAAAGAGAGAGAGAGAGAGAGAAGGTGAAATACACAAAACATACAGGTTTGTAACACATCACTCATCACAACATCTTGTACCCAATAAAGACAGAATCAGAATACAATAGGTCAACAGTTCAAAAAACCAAAATAGATTCATTTTTTGTGAAGCTATATTTAAAACTAGATGAGCAAATAATGGTGGTTGAAGCTACTCACACCTTCCTTACTGTAAAACACCATCATAATTACATATCATATTATTGCTTATCAAAATTATACAAATACATACTGCCAGATCCCGAAATTGTGTCAAAACTTTTTTTCTGATTGTACCAAAACAAAAGCTATTCAAAACTTATATACTGTGGTTTTTTTTACCAAAAATTTGTTATATTGGTCTAATATTTAAAATTCTATTTGTTGTTTGTCTATGATACAACCTAAATATTTTTTTACAAAATGGTGAATGTGCAAATGTGTACACTTTTTCTTATAAACAGAGTTGGTAACCCTACTTTTATCACAAGAAAATGAGTTATGAAACTTGTACTAAAGATACATGTACAATTATCAACAATATGCATTAAAAGTAGCAGTTGTTGCTACATTTCTTGGGGAAAAAAATTATCAAATTTTAAAAGTTAAAAACGAGGAGGGCAAGGTAATTTTTTCTCTTGTATTTCATCAAATTAGACATTTCACAATATTTTATTTTGTTTTTAATAAATTCTAAAAAATATGTAACAAATTTCTTCTTTTGATTTTTCCTTTGATTAAATTTTAGAATGAACTCTTCTGGAATATATTTTAACAACACAGACATTAATAACTGACTAAACAAACCTTTTTAACACTTTGCGCTTCCAAATTCTGAACTACAATTTCAATTTCCAGCTTTAACATAATTTTAACTCTTAACTGCTCTAGATTCAATTACTTATGTTCACCTTCTAACTATAATTATAATTTCTATATAAGTTTTTATACAGTCATCATAGTTCTTATTGTTCAATTCCTATGAAGCTACTGCATCGCTTATTACACCTACGAGTAATGTTTCCAGGTATGCAAATTTTCTACCATACTACTTTCATTTTCGTTTATATTGCTTTTGTAACTGTTCCAAAATTCAGTTAATTCCTTAGGTTTCCCTGAATATTTTTCTAACACCATTTTTGGAAGTATTACAGAATTTTGAACACTTTGAAGGTTTAACCCTGCATTGCTCAGTACTTAGAATATAAGTTTAATCTCCTCATAACACTGCATTAATTCGTTTTACCACTCAAGAACTTGATATTACTTAGAAGTAACTACTTCCACTTTAAAAACCATATTTCAATTAATGAATGAAAAACCTCATCCAATTTTTTAAAGTTACTTTTCTTCTCTAATATTAATTCATATAACCAGCATAATTTATCCGTCTTTTTTTAATTAATTTTCCTCAATAATTTTTAACAGCTTAGAAACAGAAGCTCTCAAAGTGGTTTGTTTCCATTTTAAACTATCTAAACATTTAGACTTTTCATCAATACGAAAATAGACTTTTTTTCAAAATCACAGAAATTTAAATAAAATATTTTCATGCTTATACATCAATTTTTAGGGCACAGTCTGGACCTAGCCTTAATTTTTTTAGCAGGTATCTGTTGTGGTACTAAGTTGGATAATTAATAAGTTGATTGTATAAATTTAAATAAATATTCATGAACACAGAACAGTTTAATTAAAAATGCTGCTAAATGGTGAATGCACACAAAAAGTGTTTGCCCTGACTAATCTAACATCTTTGACGCCAAAATTTTCTGTTCGGGTGGTGCTTGTTAAGATTTCACTCCAAAAAGAGAGGATAGAAGAGAAAAACTGCCCTTGCACAGTCATCTAATGAGGTGCTTGCACAGCTGAAAAAGGGTAACAAATCGCAGACCCAACAGGGGAAGACTAGTGTGCACATACATGAGCAGTATTCATTACTTCATCAAGTAAGAGAACTACATGTTTAAATTGATGGTACTTTTTAAAGAATCATAGCTTTAAATATATTACTAACATTTAACATAAATCTTTAAATTTTAAAATTTATAACTGGCAACCCACCAAAAAAGCAAAGGTAAACCCCTTGGGGGCACGGTCCATCAATTGGGAACCAATAGTCTAAAGCTTTATCTCAAGGAAAACATTAAAAGACAGAAACAATGATATCTATAACACTACAAATATGCAGATGTTGCTGCATTCAGTAAAACAAAAAAATAAAGATTCCTGGGGTGTTTTTATGGTTTATAGATCCATTAATAAGTGGAAGCATTTTAGAAGTCTGTGCACCTTTCATTACCAAAAACAAACAAGATCTAACCAAATCAATACACATGATGAAAAATAGAAAATGTAGCAAATTAATAATAAGCAAAGCAGTCATCTGGATGGCATCCATCTTAAGCTACCCTTACATTTTAAGTTGGGTGGTTTTCTACATCCAAAAAGCACCTTCTGAGTAAAAACACTTCAAAAGTGGTTTTAACTTAGCATATCAGAGTTTCTTGCATAGAGAACTTAATATCCTCTGATGAACAATATTGTATTAAACTATGAGTGAGTAATGGCAGAGTTTAGTGGTCTAAAAGCCAGAAAAAAAATAGCTAACAAGAAGGGTTGAAAATAGAAAATGATCACTAAGTTATTCCCAGGATGCATCACCCATGTTTACTGAACACAGTAAACCCCATGATAAAGAAAAATATCCTAAAAGAATGTAGAGGTCATTAACCCCATATTTAAAGAAGGCAAAAAAAAGAGGAATACATTTAACTATGATAGATGCAACAGAAATACTTAACTCTTTTTATCCATATGCATGACAGTTTTAAATGCAAGTTAATGTTCACCTTCATATCATACAACATTCTATGAATTGGGTTATGAAGCTATATCTGGTATAGCACTTTTTCCTAACTTGCCTTCCACAGATTATTTGTTTCATCAACTGAATACAAGTTTTGGCAGATAATATTTTTCCTTTTTGTTTTAACAAACCTAATAAATCATTCAGAAAAGCAAATAATAAATTAAAGAAGTTCTTACCATTTTCTGTTTTGTGGCTCCTATTTCATTGACAATTTGCATAGAATTAGCCAGCAATCTCATTTTCTCTGGTGCAGAAGATGTCCTAAAACCTTTTTTGTGTCTCCTGCCCTCTCCTCTAGTTAAAGAGTGTGATTCTATTTTGAGACCCATTTTATCTGATACCATGATCGATGCCACAACTTCAGGAACAGATGAAATTTCAGCATTACCTTGAAACTTTGCAGAGGAAGGAGATCCATTTTTATCTGAATTAGTGTTATAACCCAATTTCAATGATGAACTACTTGAATGATGCCTTAAATACAAAAACATGTTTTATAATAAAGCACATCTTTATATGTATGTAAACAATAAATGTTACAGAATAAATACAAAAAGCATAGATGGAAAAAAATTACCTCCCCAGATGCTGAGGTTTACACTGGTTATCAGGACTGTTAGTAAATGGAGGAATAGGAGCAGGAACTACATGAAGAAAAGGTAATCTCACAAAGATAACCTCAATAACATTCATTTAATAATACAAAATACATTTCAAGTCTTTACAATAAGTATATTCCAAAGAACTACATACTTTTTAACAAAAGCCTATTTTAATTCTAGTCAGTGATTGAATTTTTTTAAATACATCTTAATATTTAAGAAGAAATTTTGAGAATTTTGACTATTTTATTTTAATATCTCAATAATAATTCTAAATGTTAAAAACAAAAATTCATGCCCGTAACTTAACTTCAGGGAATATTTTTTTTAAAAAAATGACACTCAAATAATACTTTGCCTCTAATGTTAATCAAATAGGAGAAAAAAATAGAAATGCAACTATATTAAAAAAAAAAAAAAAAAAGCAGGAATAATAATTTAGACAACTTTTCATTTATTATGATAAAATGCTACATATATTCTCTTCTACATGCAGTAACTTTCCTTCTTAAAGTAGGCAAATAACTTTATTTAAAAATATACTTTTAAAATAAGAATTTAATTTTGAAGCAAGATCAGACCACACTATTTCAACATCCTTTGAAATATATATGGAAATATTTTCACCTCTCCATTAGATAATTATATCAAACCCATGCAGTTTTAAACAGCAAATACATATGACTAATATTTTCTGAAAAGCATTCTTAGTAAAGATATCTCAAAGTGATATGGATTATTTGATCACCAAAGTGATTTGAATTGAATAATAATCAAAATCGGTTATCATCAAGTTATTCATAAACAAAAATTCTTTATTTTGAAAAAAATCCAAAAAACTGTGAAAATGAAGATCATAGATAGAAGATCAGAAGAAATTGACATTAGTTAAGGGATTACTAAACTGAAAAAATAAAAAGTAATCCCTAAATATATTGAAAAAGAAAAAGTTTAAGAAAAGTAATCCCTTAATGCAAGTTAAGGGTTTAATTTTTTTTTATTAAAAACTTAGGAAGAGATCATAAATTTTTTTAATACAGATTTTTTTGAAAGAAGTTAATTATTGAGATTTATATTTTATTCAAAATTTACATGAAATTTTATCCTTGTGTCAAATAGTTAATTCAAAAGGGCTTTACTTCAGCTTTCTATTGAAAAAGTAGTTAATAATAATTAAGTGTTTTGCTGCAAATAAAACATTTGATATATAAATTTTCTTATATCCCATTTTGCCCTTTTTAACAGATAACAGTATGAGTGAGCCGAAGAAAAAATGCCGAAAATACAGTGTTGAATATTTGAAGTATGGATTTATTTCATCACCAGAAAGTAGTACTTTACCTATGTTTCTTCTATGTAATAAAACTATGTCAAATGATTCAATGAAACCTTCCAAGCTTAAGAAACATTTAATAAAATTCCATAGTGACAAAAAGGTAACATTTTTTCAAACAGTCGAAGAAAAATATTTGAAAACACAGTCACTGCAACAACTCATAGGGACAACATATAAGCGAGATGACGGTGGAAAATGCGTGCTTCTTATAAAATTTCTTTATTGATCGCAAAATCCAGAAAGCCGTACACTATTGGTGAGGAACGGTAAGTGAGGTTATATGTACCGTGTAGCACAAAACCAGCTTTCGACATTACAGTACAGAGAATGATTGATGAAATGGCCCTGTGCGTAGAAAATTGTACATGTGAGTACTTAAAAACATCTGAATTTTCTATACAGCTTAAAGAGTCCACTTTACCAGGAAATGAAGCTTTACTTTTAGCTTATGTAAGATTTGTAAAAAAAAGAAAAACTTTATCAAGAATTGTTATTTGCAAAATGTTAGGAAACTGATACAAAAGGCAAAACGTTATTTAAAATAAAAAAAAAGATTTTCGATGTAAAAGCTATACTTTTCACTAAAATAATTTATGTTGTCACTGAAAGTGTTACGGCAGTGGTTGGAAGATACTGAGGCTTTCCGGCATACTTAAAACAAGCTGTACCAAATGTATTTTCAATACATTGTGACATTCTTCGACATCATTTAGTCGCAAAAAATCTTAGTGGAAGTTTACATGGATCACTAGATTATGACATCAGAGCAGTTAATAAAATCGAAAGAAATGCCTTCAATAATATATTATTTATTCAACTTTGATTAGAAAATAATGAAGACTATAATCGTTTACTAATTCACAAAGAAGTAAATTGGTTACCTAAAAGTGCATGTTTAAATCGATTTTATGCGCTCTTTGATTTAGTGTTGGAACTCCTGGAAAGCAAAGACTGATTTGCAACACAATTTAACTAGCTCAAAAAAAGACATCCTTTAAGACTGATTTATTTGCCAAATTGAACGAAACTTATTTGAAACTACAAGTTGACCAATTAAATTTAATCAAAACTAAAAGCGTAATATCTGCGTTTGTTGCAAAAATTTTTAAGTACAAACAGAACTTGGGAAGAGAATGTTCTCAGTTTTCAAATCTTTCGAAATTTCAAAATAGAGATGAAGATTTGTTTGTTTACTGTCAACACCTAATGGCAGACCTGAACCAAAGATTTGAAGATATTCTTCACTTGGATATTCCAAACTGGGTGTTGAACCCTTTTGTATGTGGACAAACTAAGATCCCAAACACAGATGAATCCATACTAATACAGGAGCAATATCTACAAATAAACAAATGAGAAACTTAAACCATTGTTTAAACAAGGATACCAGAAATTCTGGAGACAAAAACAGATCCCAACTTTACATACATTATGGGTTATTGTATAGACCCATAATGCAGAATCAGAATATATACTGCTTTTCCATCTTCCTATTTGGTAGAACATGGATTCAGTGCCATTATGAACCTCATCATTAAAAAATTACAAATTAAAAAAAAAAAAAAAACCTTTTTGTTGAAGAAGTATTTATCAAAATTATAACTTTTGTTTAAAATGAAATTTTAAAAAAAATAATGACTTGGATGAAATTGAGACGTTATGAATGTATTTATGTCCGACTCGATGTTTGCTAGTAGCAACAGCAAATTCCCGTGAGCACTAATTTCTTATCGGTTTCTTTCTAAATACTTCTTCAACAAAAAGGTTTTTTTTTTTTTTTTAATTTGCAATTTTTATACTATGAATTTATGTAGTTTTTTCACTTGGGGGACGTAGGTAAGTTTTAATTATAAAAAGTGGTCCATGGGTCAAAAAAGTTTGGGAACCACTACCCTAGATGATAGATAAAACCACAACCAACAAAAAGCAGAGTAAGACATACACTAATATTTAAAACAACACTTTTTATTTACATTTTAAAATAAAAGACAGCACGATCACACTTGCTGGTTATTGCTGGCTGATTCAGAACAGGATTATCAGGAACATCACAGGGATCAGAATCAGCCTCGTCTGTGATACAAACCAACTATTATATACATAAAGAATCTGCAATCGACACAGAAAAGAATCAGCATCCAATCACAAAGATAAAGTACGGATGAAGCAACAGAAAATAATATCGAATGCAAATTCCCAATTCTTCATAGCCAGATGTGTGGGATGATGTCATATTGGCGACACGTAAACCAAAAGGCATTACCAGTTGAAATTTCTTCATTTTCCTCACGATATAACAGAAATAAAGCATGACAGCACATAATGTAATGCCATCAGAGGGCATTACGTATTCGGAGAGCATCCATGTTATATAATCCAAGAACAATGAAGTTCTCTTTGGATTATATAACAGGTAAGCACAGCTTGTTTGAGTGAATTTAATTTGTCAGAAAGGTACGCTTTTTAACTAGAGATGCCATTACGTTACCACCGAAGACAATGTGAGCACCTATCAGAGTTCCTGAGAGGAAAAATCATAGGGATGATGGAAACCAGGTGGTCAATTTGGCAAGTAGCTCATCACCTAGGCTGTTCTGACTTAATTGTGAGGAGGTGTTGGAACCAGTGGACAAGAGAGGTCTGTTACACGGTGACCAGGCTCAGGATGCCCTCGACAGACCAATACCTGAGAATGTTATCATATCACGAGCAGAATGAAGAAATCTTAACTGGTAATGCTTTTGGTTTACTTATCGCCGATATGACATCATCCCGCACATCTTCAATGAGGAATCGGCAATTTGCATTCGATACTTTCTGTTGCGTCATATATTGTATATTTTTGTGATTGAATGCTGATTCTTAACTGTTGAGTTGACTATGTCAAATGCAGTTTCCTGATGTATATAATAGATGTTTTGTATCACAGATAAAACTGATTATGATCCCTGTGATGTTCCTGTTTTGATTATATCAAGTTGGATGTTAATTAATCTGCTGGCAATGTCCGGCAAATTAGATTGTATTGTCTTTCATTTTAAAGTGTAAATATAACATGATTTTATATATTGGTGTCTATTTTATTCTGCTTTAAGTTAGTTGTGGCTTTATCTATCATCTAGGACCTATTTAGGCCAGTCAGAGAAGACCTTCACATACGACACGCACACATAGCGCCAACTGTCTTATTGTCCACCATGCATACACAGGCAGCACTTTCACTACAGGCCTCTGTATCAGTCCATACCATCGCAAGGCACCTAGCTGAAGAACAGTTGCTATCGAGGCACTCATTACATGTACTGCCATTGACATCCACTCAGCCGTCGCCTCCATTTGGAGTGGTGTTGAGCTCAAAGGGACCCTGCAACCGAACGGAATCAAGTAGTCTTTAGTCACGAATCCAGATTCAATTTGGGCAGTGATAATAATCATGTACATGTATGGAGGCCTCGTGATGAACATCTCAATCCTGCCTTCCCTATACAGCGGCACGCCGCTCCCACAACTGGTATGATGTTAAAGGGTGCCATTGCATACGACACACAATCACCCCTAACATTGATCCAGTGCACAATGACAACTCATAGGTACATTTGTGCCATTCTCCAGCCATATGTGTTGCCACTCATGGCAGGGTTCCCAGGAGCCCTTTTTCAACAGAACAATACTCGCCCATACACAGCAAGGGTTTCACAGAGAGGATTGCCTCCACTACATTTTCACCCTTTCAGGACCTGCTCAATCCCCAGATTTGTCCTTGATTGAGCATATCTGGTATCATTTGGGGCTGCAAGATTGACAGTCTACGAGTTTGGTAGAATTAAATGTGAGTTTAAAGGAACTGTGGAATGAGATGCCGCAGGACTTGTATGCCTCAATGAATGATTGTATCACATCATGATTTCAAGCTTTAGGTGACCCAACAGGGTACTAAAACCTCCATTCATTTGTAATTTTTCCTACATTACATGATTATTTTCTTTGATTTTGTAATCACTTACCAACATCAAAGGTTGTAATTACGTAAGTAAATTTTCATTCTTATTCTTACAACTCTTTCTTGGAGTGCAAATTTTTATGGAAATAAATATACTATATACAATAAAAAAAAAGTTAAATTTCAAGATACATAATATATTCAAGATACATGATATGTCCTTTACTAGAAACGGAAAGATATTATTTTCT
The DNA here is from genome assembly GCA_019974015.1 of Nephila pilipes. Lineage (NCBI taxonomy): Eukaryota > Metazoa > Arthropoda > Arachnida > Araneae > Nephilidae > Nephila > Nephila pilipes. The sequence goes on along the minus strand of BMAW01043383.1, from coordinate 56,917 downwards.
ACTGCAAACACTATATATACAACACAAATATCTACAGAAAATTTATTGAATGCTCCAGTTAAAGCTAGTATTATATAGGAGGAAATCACATCTTAATTCTTACTCTATGAAATTCTTACTAATGTATCGCTGGCAGATTTAACTACTGAGTAACAAATGGCAAAGAAATAGTTGAAATTCATTGATTTTTAAGGTCTGAAATATACCCTGAAATCTCACCAGTGTTGATAACTATACTGGTAATGACCCTACCAGGAAAAAAAAAACAACTTTAGTTCATATATCACAAAGTTCAGCTTTTCATAATAAACCTAGACAATGTTCTTGGTAATCTAAATTTTTTCATAAATCACGTGACAACCTTAAACTAGTGTAAATTGTGGCACATCTCATTCAAGTGAATGCACTGTTAATAAGAGATGCATCAATTGTAAAGGAAATTATTCAGCTAATTCTCAACAATTTCCTATATTTATTAAAGAAAAAGAAATATTGTAATTTAAGAGCAAACAACACATAACATTGCCTGAAGACGATTTGAGATACTAACATTGGAAACTATTCTGCAGCATTAACACCTCATTAACAGGATAATGATATGATAGTATTGTTAGATTAAAATTTTGAAAAAAATGTTGCATTCCTATCAAACCATATCAGAAAGGCAAACAGCATTTCTTGATGGAAGGTTTCCAAAAAGCAATGTTCCCACATTTAAGCAACATTTCGGACTTTGGGATCATACTACATCCCCGACCAAAAAAAAAACAGGCATTTGTAGCAATAAAAAGTGCCGGTAACAAAATTCTTAGCATGCCCATTGTATGGATGCACCTACTAACATAGAAGGATGAGAAAAGATGGAATAACCTTGTTCGTATTTATGTTCCACATTTTTTCCCCTTATTTTCACTGTGTATAGATATCGTAAAGCACTCGTGGAAAATGCAGTAGCTAAACACTTTTCTAGAAGAAGATAAAATATTTTGATATCTATTGAATTAAAAAAAATACTTTAAAATAGATAATAGCTTTTATTGCTCTATATCACATAAAACCAATAAATCAACAATCAGCAACTGATGACAGAACTCAGTAATTACAAACAATGGTTGGATGGCAAGAATAAAATTTAAATTGCCCTCTACACCATATAAGGACTTCTTGTTCAATAAGTAGCAGAACCAAATTTTTTCACAAAACAGTCTTTGATAAACTCAAGACTTAGACCCAAGATTTTAAAATCATCGACCACAAAGCTCATTAACAATTAAATAATATATATTAAAGATAAGTATATAATAGCTCATTAAACATTGATTAAATACAACTTTTAAAGGCAGATAGTATATATTAAAGTCATATAAAAGTATTAAATATTTATTTTTATTCCAATTATCCAAACTCTTGAAGCAATTGGCCTGCTAATTATTTATTTCTATATAAATCTAATCCATTACTTATCTAATCCTTTACTAAGAATGAATCAATTTGATCGGACATTCTTTCTCTCTTTGATAAACATTATAATAAATAAATATTCAAAACTTACATTACAGCATTGGCTGTGATTTCTTCAGAGCAAAAATAATGAATGGTTATACTGCAACGAATATCTGAATCAAAACTGAACTCGATGTTGTACCCAGTGTTTGAAAGTACATTTTCAGAAGATTGCAAACCTCCATCAATGGTGCTTGGTGATCTAAAACAGTTACTTCATACTTATTTTGAATGGAAAACATAATATAATAAACCTGGAATTCTATTTTTAAAAAAAATATAATTTCTTTTCAGAATATTAATGTAAATAAATAATTTCAGTTAATGTTATTTTTTTTACAGAATACATATTATGAAATGTTAGCTAAACAAAGTTGGAATTCACATGTTTTTAACTGAATGATGCCCTTTTTTAAAATTGTAAGATTTTATTTCAATTAAATTTTCCAAAAAACATAAACATTAACTAAGAGTAATTCTTATGAAGTCAGGGATCTAATTAAAGAAGCATGTCCTTCTTTCACTAATTCAAATCAGGAAGGAAAAACAATAAATTTTAAGCTACATATTTTTTTTATTTTAAAACAAACTGAGAAATAAAAAGATTTGACTTTTATTACAACTGCCTAAAAAAATTAACGCTGATTAAGTTCTGATTAATTAATTTTTATATCCTTTCAGTTAAATAAATCTTCAGCAATACCTTAAAGAATTCAAGTTTTTCTATTCCATATATCTTATGAAGATCATAATTATAATATAAAGCAATAAATTTAAAATTATGCAAGCATTCATACTTTGAAAATACAATATATTTGAAACAGATTTAGTAAATGACAAAAGGTTTATTTTTCTAATTGCCTTACGTATATAAACACACTCACCATCAAGCCTCTACATAATGAACTTAAAGGTTCCTCAAAAAACAATTTGTAATATATAGATATTTTGAGATCAAATTAAATATATATATATATTGAAATTTTTCTATCATTTTTCAACTAAAAAGCAATTATGTATAATATGCATTGTCATTTAAATTTTATCATTGTCACCATAACTGTGAAAACCAAGCTATTGTTTTTCACAACATTCTTGACAGCATACTTTACACTATCTGCATTCCAAATTTTATTCCATTAAGTATCCAAATTTTATTCCATGTAGTAAGCATTATATTCCCTAGAATATAATGCTTACTACAGGGTCACAAAAAGATGTTTTTAATAATCATTCTGTGTGTGTGTTTACATACACATTAGTTCTTAACAATTACATGACAAATAACATTTAAAAAAAATACTAGCAAAATTTTAATATCACATGATTTCATTTTTAATTAATATTTATTTCATTCGGAGTCAAAATCTATAATGAAAAAACATTTTTTACAAATAATTCATGAACTATTATTATTTTCATGGATTATACATAATTTAATAATAAGGGAACATAATATAACAGAAAATGTTACTGAACTTTACAACATATATATTTTCTTTTTAGACACTTAAGCTTCTGTACATTCATTTTCAAACACACACATATTGACAAAATGAAAATTAAAATGAAATAATTACGGAAAAACTTACTTAACAAATCTTAATGTTTCTTTTCTGATAATTAAAAGGCTACGTAATGTTCTTGTAGGTTCATTCGGCTGAGGAGCAGCATATGGGAACTAAACGAGTACATAATTTTTATTATATTTAACTTAATTTAATTTTAATATTTAAAAAAAACGGAAATATAAATAACATAACACTAAAACTTACAGGTGAAGGTTTTCCACCAAGAAAGTTTGTGACATTGGGCTATTCGCAGTTTCTCTTCACTAACCTTGGGGACTTTTTCAATTGAGATTGATTGCTTTCGCTAAACAACCTTTGCCCAACCAAAAATGAAACGTGATGAAGAATGTAATATGCAAAGCAGTTAGGAATGAAGTGAAGCAGTTAAATTAAGAAGTATATAAACTCCATCTGAAGGAGTAGAGAAGAGAGGAGAAGGAGGATCAGAGAGGCGTTGCAACGAGAGGAGGTGGAATCTAAATGTTATAGTATTGGAAAGCTGATTTAAGGATTAGAGTTGAGGTCTGAGTGTAAAACATTCGAATTAGAATTTGTTCTAGTGTTTTCAGCAGTTGTTCCAGATTCAGTCTAGCAGTTGGTAAGAAGCTGTTAAATTATTATTGGTGGGTTGAAGTAAAGTATTAGTAAACTTGACCTGGAGAGCTATATCATTATTGTCTTAGAGGATATATATTAATAAATGTTGGAAGTGGTTTTGGTGGTTCTGTAATTATTGGTGTCATATTGTTTAATATTAGATATTAGTGATGGCACAAGATAACATCCGAGGTAATCGGATGTCATAAGTTTAAATCCATATTTTCACCAAAGAGATATGCTTCTGGTTGTTAGGTTTGAAACTTTTCTCCCCCCATAATGAAATGGCTAACAAAATATTTACCTGAAAGACCACAGATTATGAAATAGTACCGCTGACAGATACAAACAATGCTTCTACTAAACTATATTTAATTTCAAAATTCAAATGTTATCAATAAAGCAGTAAAATGAAAATCATGAGTTTAACATTAATTTTAACCATTAATCTTAAATATTCCATTTAAAAGTTGCTGACTTCAGCAAATTAAATTGAGGAAATATAAATCAAAAATAAAACTGAATATCAGATCCTTTCACATCCTGGACAAAAACTGTGCGATACATTATGAGATTGTATGCAAACATTCCTATTTCCCCCTACTCCCATTTTTTATTTGATTCATGATACTCAATTCTACCAAAAAGAAGCAATTTTTAGATGAGGAGAGGAGTTTATGCAAGTTAAAAACTGGAAATTGGTATACTTCAGTCCAGATCATTTTGAAACATTTCTCATACTATTAATACTCACTCTTTCTCGAGTGAGGCAGTAAATCTATATGGGCAATGTCTTCACCAAAACGATTGCTGTCTAATAGTAAGTAATTCATACAATTATTGAATAAAAAGCATATATTTACTACAGTTTTCTTATTACGTAGGTGAATCTTTTTTCTTTTTTTTTTTTTTACATTTCAATTTATTTCATCGGTTTTCATTCATCTTTCATCACCGCATTCATCTTGCACCTCCAGCTCTGTATAATTATGAAAGAAAGTATTTATACGAACCTAAAATAATTCTTTACTTCATTGTTATTCTCGTAAAAATAAAAAAGACATTTTAGAGGTTTTGTTGGTTACCAAGGAAAGCTTATACCATGACTCCTAACTTTGGTAACAAAATGAAGGTTCTTGAAAGTATTCGATTTTTAGCTTATTTGTTTGTTTAGTTTTTATTAATGTCGCAATGGAGTGAGTGAGTGAATGTCAAGTTTATTGGCGCAAGAGCCAGATATGGCTATGCTGCGCCAAACAAGATTAAACTGTGGTCTAGACGTGAAGTTGAAAAAAAGGTAAAAATGGTTGACAAGAAGGAGGGTCGAAAATAGAGAAGGATCGCTAGGATATCCCGGGAGTGCGTAACCCGTGTTTACGAAAGACAGTAAACCCCATGGGAAAGAAAGATCACTAGGGTACCTTGGGTTCGTGAAGCCCATACTTACCTGAAGAAGGCAGGTCCCCTGATATAATCCCCAGGGGTAGGGTGCCCGGCTATACCCCCAGATGCTGGGTACCCATTTTAGTCGCCTTTTACGACATGCATGAGCTACAGTGAGACTATTCTGTCATCCCCGGTCACAATGTCGCAATGAAAGCAACACGAGAACTATTGGCGACAGACCTCGTAATTTTGAACCTTGGATAAGTGACGAAGACAACACATGGGCTGGCACCCCCTCTCCTAACTTCCACACCATTACAACGGGAGGACTTTGGGTCTTGACAGATTTAACGTGCATCAGCCCTGGCTACACGGCGGGTCTTTGGTGGCCAAGGCTCGAACCCACAACTTAACGAAAATCCACAAATCCGAAATCATGACCACTAGACTACCGCGGCCACTTGAAAATATCGGAATTTTCTCTAAATCTTGAACAAGACAGAAGTTATGGAATTTACATGCTTATTCCCTGTGACGTCACAGCTAGCCAGAACAGCTATAAATACACATAGATACGAAGCGTGAGCGAATTTGCTAGGTAATCTGCCTCAGTTGTTGGAGTCTGCTCTTAAAGAGCAAAGTAATGCTTTGTCAGTGGTGCCAATGAGTAAGCTGATGATCTGAAAGTTATTGAAAGTGCTGTGTGTTACTGCTGTATAATTGCTGTTTTGTACCTATTGTGTCAGTACCTGATTAAGCTGTTAATCTATCCAAATTCTTCTGCGTCTTTTTTTCCTAGTCCTGAATATTTGTGAATAAAGCATTATATTTCATTATCCTCCTTGTTAGACTGTTTTCACTGTATACTTACAACACATATTTTTGTAACAATATTAAGCAAAATAGATGGGGAATGCAAGGTTCTGCTTTGTTGGTATGTTAATTCTACAATAAATAATATTATTTCACTCATAATATTTATGTTTGAATTTTTTAGCTAAAAAATAGTACATATTTTTCTACAAGATGAATACTAACTGTGAATATCAAACAGCCCACTTAAAAGATCTTAGATGACAGGGTGATTGTTTATTAGAGTAAAACTTAAGGGCAACATAAGAGATTATGATGATAGATCTTTCAATACTGAACTATAATGAAGTGATGAAGATAACACTTTAGAGAGCACTCTTTTTTTTTTTTGTCTTTCAGAAGTTTTGTAAATTGTACTTTGTTGTCTCTTGAAAGTTGTTTGTAAATTATATGCCTAGTTTTAGTATGCTTTAAAACAACTAGTACATCTAACTCTATTCCATTTTTTCACAATTAGTAATTTTTTGGTTATTCCATCAATGAACTTTGAATGCAAGTAAAAATATTTTCTCCTTTTTACAAGCATATTGAAAAATGAGAATGAAGGATGCAATATTTCTCATGTACAATACGAATCTTATAACACAAACCTCCATAAAATGCCAAATAGTAAAATGCTTAAATCCAATAATTAGGTTTAAACACTTTGTGAGATATTGCACCAGAATTTAAAATTTCATTACAGTATCAAATTCATAGCAGTATCTTTAAAATTCATCCAATTACACTAATGACCATATCAGAACAGACAAAAAATGGAATTAAGATAAATGCTTTAAAACCTGTGAAGGGAGACTACAAATGCTGGTATTCAAATATTAATTAATTGAAAATAACTCATTAATACAGCAAAACCTTTTTAAATAAATGCTTTTTTATACAACTATTTTGATATATATTTGTACATAAACATATACTCACACATAAACATATATATCTTTCATGAAAATATATACACATATGTATATATATCTTCATGAGAGATATTTAAGAGCAAGAGATAAAACAGACAACACAAGGCAAATGCTTCTAGAAAAATTCTTCATACAATTTATGCAACTGAAGTCAAATATTCACTTTCAGAAAACAATAACCTGTTTCAGAGTCTTTAATTAGAGGAAACAGATGAGAAATTTAAATATGAAAAAAGAAAAAAAAAAAAAAAAAGACACTCAGCATTTATTGGCAAAAAGAAATTTTTTTATGATAAAGAGTATGAAATAACAGCACATGTTGGAACAAAGAACAAATGATTTTCCGTAATTTCAAAATTCAAAAGAAAATAAAAGCTAATAATGTGTTTACAGAGTGGTTGGTTCTATTAACCTCACATTAGAAGCAACACGAGGGCCTATTGGCAACTGACCTCATAATTTTGAACCTCGGCCAAATGACAAGGACGACACCTGGGTTGGCACCCCCTCTCCTAACTTCCACACCATGCCAACGGTTTACAGAGTGAAACATCATTGTTCCATAGATCTTTTAATTTTGAGCCTTGATCAAGTGACTCGGATGTCATTCGAGCTAGCACCTCCATCTCTAAACTTCTAGACTATGCCAATGGAGGAACTTGGAGCCACAACATATTTAACATGCATCAGCTCCGCTACATGGCGAGTTTTATGTGGCATCAGGGCTCAAACCCACGACTCGAAACAACGCCAAACTTCAAATTCGCAACCATGACTACTAGGTACCTGAAAACTCTTATGAATGCAACATAATATTTTATGTACTATATTTATAAAATTACAAATGAATAATTCAATTATTTATGTAAATGATAACTTAAGTTTTTTTGAAAATTATTAAATAATATTTGAGCAACAAGGCACCTAAAATATATTCAACAAAATGTTACCAAAATAGAATTAAGATTTTAAAAATAACCAGCTTCCTTTAAATGTTATTTCACTAATTTAAAACAAAACTTAATTCTTTAGAAGATCAACCTAGAGAAGAAAATCATCACTGGCCACTAATTCTTTAGAAATTCATTTTAACTCAAAAATAAATGAATTTCAGATAAACCTTGAGCAACATTCTTTTTTTAAAAACCTATATCATAAATAGTCATAATTATAATTTAATAAAAGTTTATTGTATAGATTTTTCACCATGTGTATAGAATGTTTTAATATATTATAGAGATGATGAATAATTAAACAGATGAATAATTATAGAGATGGACAAATTAAATTCAAAATGGAAAAGTTAATATTTAATGGAACATTAAAATTAATAAGAACAATAATGGGGGGGGAGGAAATCTAGGATTATTTTTTAAAAGTAGGTTCAACTGTTTTGAAAGAATGCATAGTTATTCTAACATGATGGAATTCAGTTCTATATCTTGAGGCATGCGTCAAACACATTGAATGTTGCATGAAAATTATTTCCTTACAAATTTCAGCTGCCAGCATGAAAATGTCTTCACTTCCCAGAGTAAAAATTTATTAGTTTTTCATGACATTTATATTTCTTAGCATCACAGCATGAATTTGTCATCCACTTATTTATTTACTATAGTTTAATGAATATCGGACTTGTATTAAAAATGTTTCGGTCATTAATCCTGATATATCTAAAACGATAAAAATTAAGAAGTTTAATATTATCTTGCTTTTAAAGGTATTAAATATAATGTTTTGAAATATCATACAATGCAAGTGAGAATTTGACATGAATCTGTATAGCTTAGATTTATCAAGTGAAACAATCGAAGTTGATCAACAAAGATTCATATTTTGTATAATTACTTCAAAACATTCATTTTATATAAGTATTTTAAAAAGAAATATGTCTAAAACAACAAATATTTATTTCTCAATGTGTGAAAAATTTCAAAAGAATGCTTCATTAAGTCAACACAGAGTTTGCCACTAAAATGTACTGGATCAAAATTAAAATAAGAAGTGGGAAGAAGCATCCATGTTTTCCTAAGTTTTATTCAAATAGAAGCAACATTTGTGATATATTTTGCATTCAGCATTTTTTGCGAGTAAGATATGTTTTTGATTAATTCTTCCTATTTAACACAAAATCAAAACTTTTACACTCAATCATATAACAGAGTGAACTGCAGTTGCATTCTACGTAAAATATGGTTTTTAATTTTCAGATATTCATAAGTTAAGTGATATTAGCCTTTGTAGCTCTATATATACCACAAAAACCATGCAACAAATTCACAAGTTTCCGAAACAATAATTTCGAAGATCTTGATCTATTTGTTTAATGATATCCTCACAGAAATATTGGAAGTTTTTTTATGCATTAAAAGAATAAGTAACAAAAAAAGAACGAACCGCTTCTGGGTGGGTAACGATTCGCATTACTTCCACTGGAATCGAGTTCTTCTATTCTAGCATTTTCACGACTAAAAGTCAGACCCATTTTTGAATTCTTCACTCGCAGAGAAAGCTAAAACTTGATTGATTGATTGAAAAAGGGATGTAGGGCAACAAGGGCCATTATCCCTATCTGGAAAAAAGTTTCAAATTAATAAATATCAAAGAATTTCATTTTCTGTAAAAAAAAACTCTAAAGTTCTTCTTATTTAATGCCTCTTTCTGTAAAAGATCTCTGAAAGTGATAATGCAGCAGGAATCTATTTGAAGAAAGTTCCAGAGTTCGTTTCTGTTGGAGGTATAATTTGCGCAAGTTAAGAGAATGTGATCCAGATCATTAATCCTACTACAGGTAGAACACAGAGCATTATCCTGCAAATTAAATTTATTTAAAAGACCAGGAGTAATTATCATTTTGCTGAGACATCGAATTCCTAGAATTTCCTCTCTTCTGTTATTTGTCCAAGAATTTGAGATAGTATCAATGGTAGGAATGTTCCCCAAAATTTCAAAGTATTTGCTGCAGTAAAAATTTCCTTTAGTTTTTTCTAGTCTGTTATGGTAATTGCTTGCATGGATGTCTTCTGAAGCTATCCAGTCGATATTTACGTAAAATTCCGTTACAGATCTTGCGATTTTGTCAGCTTGTTCATTCCAATAAATTTTTGAGTGACCCGGAATCCAAAGAAATATCAACTGCATATTATAATGAGAAAGAATAAGAATCTTATTGACCAATCTATGAATCACCTTAGGGGATTTTGTAATGCAGATAAAACTGAATAGCTATCGGATAGAATGAGCAATTTATTATGCATTTCTGTAAGTTCATCCAGAGCTTGACAAATGGCTAGCGCTTCAGCCATGGAGATGGAGTTGATTGGATTAATTTTATAAGAAAAGGAAGTAGTTCGTGTTACACCTGCTATGGAAGTAATGTTTGGGTTTTTAGATGCATCTGTAGCAATTATGAAAAAATCTTGGAATCTGTGATCTAGTAATTCATTAAAGGAGCTATTAATTAGAGGGATTGGCAGATTTTTGTTTTGAAAGCAGAATTCATTCGTATAAATTGAATAAGGAATATCAGTGAAATGGATAAGGTTAGGGATTGAGATTATCTTTTCCCTATCGGTATTCAAATTTCTAAGAATATGATCAACACATTTCTTGTCATCTTCCATTATTGCTATATTTATTGAACCCTGGTTATTCAGATGCATAGGGGAATATTTCCCATTAGATATTTGAATAAGAAATTTTTGAGCCAGCCGTCTCTTTTTTTCAGAGAGCAATTCTTGTCCAACCAATTTCAAAAGAACGATATTAGGGGTCCATTGAGGAAGAGCTAGAGCGATTCTGAGAGCTTTGGTTTAAATAATATTGAAAGGTTTTAGTTGATGATCCGACCAAAGCTAAAACTTACCCTACCTATCTTATCTTTATCTGGTTGATCCCTAGTTATACAAGGCCTAGCGCACTTTAACTTTTTTTAGCGATAAATCGCCAATGTGGTTACCATGTAGTTTCTTTTCTGGTCACCCTACAAAACAAGATTTGAAGCTTTGTTTACTCCTTTTCAGCTAAATATCTAGGTGTTACTCTAGACAAAACTTTAACTTGGAAACAACACATAACACAAACGCGAGACAAGTTCCGAAAAATAAAATGTAAAATCTTCCCCTTAATTTACCAGAACTCAAAAATGACTATTGAAAACAAATTGCTTCTGTACACCTCGATTTTGCGTCCAGTACTGGCATATGCTTGTCCTGTGTGAGCTTTCACATGTAAAACAAACTTAAATATACTTGAAGTATCTCAAAACTCTGTTTTAAGAACAATAACTATAGCAAAATGGTACATCAGAAACGACGAAATTAGAAAAGCACTTAAAATAAGTACATTCAAATATCATGTAAAAAAAAACTCTCAATAAACTTTTTTAATAACCTTCCCTTCACTGAAAATCAAAATCTGAACAATCTAGAACAATATATCCCACAGCCAAACTCAAAAAGACCTAGAAAAATCCTACTTGACTCCCATCAACCACCTCAATCAAACAACTTTTAAAATTCAAACTTTACAATCTATTTCATCTTAAAATTATTCAACTCCATCCCACACAGACATAGCAAACACTCCTCCAGTATTCAACTCAATAGCATCCATCAGGGGCAGGCAATGGTATTACTACCTTTTGCCTTCGATCAACCAATAGCAAAGCAGCCACTCCACAGCTTCATCTCGAGTCAACTCAAAACTTGGCAATGTATTTATTTCGAGTTTACAGAAATCTGGGATTTCTCTTACTCGGTATGAGTAATATAATATGAATAGAAAAGTCTCAAAAAAGTCGCCGTAGGCGATGGACGAGTTCTTGTATGGACGAGGAGTTAGGAAGGGAGTTTCAGTCCTCGGAGTTGGGGCAGGTAAACATCGTCCAGGAGCATGATAGTTGAGCGTGTGAGGCCTGCTTCCTGACTGGTTGATTCTCGGGCTCCAGTTGGAGGAAATCAGTGGGTTAGAAGTTAAGACTGTAGAATTTTTTTTCTTTCCCCGGAAGACTGTGAAAATTTAAATTTTAAAAGAGAGATAATTAAAGAGTGAGTCTCTTCAAAACGTTGGTTTTAACTTGTTACATTATAAGAATATTTGTATTTTCCGGTACGAGATTAAAATTGAGCTTGGCTATTGATAGTTGGATTGTTATGGCTTGAATTGTCGTTGTGAAATGAAGATACTAAATTTGGGATTCGGGTGGGGATGGGTTCTATTTGAAGTTCTTTGTGAAGTTGAGTTCTTTTGACGAAAATAGGTGCATCAGCAATATAGCGTAATATTTTATTTTGTTCAATGTTAAGATTTGTTTTTGCGGAAATTCCCCAAATTTGGCTTGCATGAGTAACGATTGGAAGCATGTAGATTTTGTAAATTAAGAGCTTATTTTTTAGCGAAAGTTTGGATCTTCGACTCAGTACTTTTTTGATCTGGAAAAATCGGATTTGTATTTTTTTCTAGATTGACAGAATATGCTGACGGTAGGTGAGCTTTTTATCGATGAGGATGCCGAGATATTTAACTTGATTGCACCAGTTGATTCTTTTGTTAAAAATACGAAATTTTTCAAGTTTGTTTCTAAAATTTCCTTTTTTAAAGACTATTGCTTAAGATTTGTCCGTGTTAATGGCAATTCTCCATTTTATAAACCAGAATTGGAGGATGAGGAGGTAGATTTGATCGCGTTTGTGAACATTTACGGGATTGTTTCCTTGGGAAAGGATGGTGGTATCATCGGCGAATGTACATATTTCAATGTTTACTTACTGAGGAATATCAGAAGTGAATAAATCGAATAATTCTGGACTTAAACTACTTCCTTGGGGAGTTCCGGCTTGGATTTTTCCAATTTTTGACAGTTTTTTGTTGAAGCAGACTTGGAAGGTTCTATCGGAGAGGAAATCTTGAATGATATTTATGAGATAGGTAGGAAACTGGAGTTGAATTAATTTATATATGAGGCCGTCATGCCACTTTCTGTCAAAAGCTTTTTGCACGTCGAGGAAGACACCCACTGTTATCATTTTTTCATTGAAACCTTTCGTTATTAAGTTTGCCACTTGAAGCAATTGATGACAGGTGGATGTATTCACTTGAAAGCCATGTCGCTGTAGAGGTATGATGTTGTTTGTTCTGACAAAATCTTGGATTCTATTTAGTAGTATTTTTTCAAAAATTTTAGCAATTGTGCTGAGGAGGCTGATAGATCTGTAATTATCAGGATATTATTTATTTTTTTCCGTTTTGGGAAGAGAACAATAATTGCAAGTTTCCATGCTTTTGAAACGATTAAAAATGATTAAAAATTAAACACTTATTGTAAATTTTGGTAAGGTTGAGTGATGGCTTTCAAAGGTAAAGATTTAAGTACAATATTTTTAATTTGATCATAACCTGGGGATTTTTTTAATGTTTAATTTTTCAATTATGTCCATAACTTCTTGAGAGGAGGGGAGTTTGGGAGTAGCTGGTGAATTTTGATTATTTTGAAATCTGATAATGTTTCGTTCAATTTTTTCAATAAAATTGTCAGCGTAAAATTCTGCATTCTCCTAGAAAGATCTCCAGTGAATCTGCAAAGAGATCTGCTTTAGCCTGAGAATCGAACAGGAGACCTCTTGGACCAATAAGTGGGGGATTGAAAAAGGGGTATTTTTTGTGGTTTTGACCAGTTTATAGAGAGAAAGGTCTTCGGTATTAGACGTTTATCGGCGGGCTTCCCAGGCTTCATTTTTAGATCGGTAAATCTTTCTTTTGATTTCCCTCTGTAATCTGTTTATTTCATTTTTAATGGGGAGATAAGGTGTATTCTCCCATATTTTTCGTAATCTGTTTTTTTTTATCAAATTTTGAGTCTAGTGGGGAAGGGAATATTAAAACATGGGTGTTTTATAATTTTTGCCTTACTGGATTGATTAATAGCAGTTTGAATGCTGAGTGCAAAATTATTATCTCGAGTCAACTTAGATTTCCACAACTCAAAACCCATCCAACTCAGGATTGAACCATCAACCAATAGGATTACAGCACAACAACAGTCTACCAATCACAGCCCACTTTCCCGATATCTACACTACAGAGAGACTATTTTCCAAAATAAGTCAAATCTTCATCTAAAAACTCTGATACGAGCTTAAAAATCGCTTGCGCGGCCTAGACGCTTGAAGATAACGCAACTTGCGCGTGCATGTTTACTCCTTTTTTACACTGGATTAGATACAAACGTTGTTAATCGCTGATGTACCGCGATTTTTGAAAATCCGTTGTACGTTGAAAATGTTAACGTTTAGAGAATTGTTTAAAATAATTTTTTTTGCGGATAGTAAAAGAAAATCTGCAATAGAAATTTTGATGGCTTCATTTTGGAAATGGTTGTTTTCCATAAAATTTGTTTCCTTTAGAAGACATGATTGGCTGAACAGCGTCCGTTGGAAGTCTTGAAAATTTCGTTCCTCCGAAAGAAAAAAAAATCCGCTTTTGGATAGGATTGGATACTTGAAAGTTGTTATTTGAACCGATAACGATTTGAATGGTGAACGTGGTTTGCAGACAAGCGTCCATCGAAAATTAATCGTTTTGAATAGTTTTCCGAAAGGGGAGAAAATCAGCGTTAAGAAAGCAATGGAAATTCTAATAACAATGGTTTTAAAAGCATTTCGTTTAATATTAGGGAATCGACAACTGTTTTCCTGCTGATGGGTGCAGATTTATCTTCTGCATAAGATCAGTAAATTGTATCCATTCGTTTTCCCGATGTTTTCTCTTTCTTTATGCTATGCATTTTTACTTTTGTTCATTAAAACTGAAATTCTAAATGCGTTAATGCTATTTCAGTTATAATGGTTTTCTATTAGATGAGACTTTTATGCTATCTCATTTTTCCGTTGAAATGCTTTGCTGTTCAAATTCACCTTTTTTCATAAATTCCACTTAGTTTCTTTTTGCTTTGTCTTCTAGACACGACGATTTCTACATTTTTTTTTTCATTGAATGCGCTTACTTCAGAATTTGCCTTCACGGCATGACACCATCTTTTTTCTCGCTTTCAGAAGCTTTCGGTTTGAAACACCCGCTTTGGCGCCATTTTAGCTCGATTTAAAATAAAATCGCCAAGGGACCGTACACAACTAGGTCTTTACCCTGTATCTTAACAAACATTATTATTCTAAATTAGATCTTATTTTATTTTTTAATATTTCAAAATATGCTTTTATCAATGGTAGCGAAGTCTTGAGAAAATGAAGAAACATTCAAAACGAACAAATATTGATTTGAATATTCACAAACCATCATTGAACACGAAACATATTCCACAACACCAATTCAAATCTACGCTGCCCAAATAATTAAGTTACTTAATTCATCAAAACAAATAATAATAATAGAATGCCAAATTGAGCAAAGACAAGTGACGTAACTATTTATTGGAATCGTCCAACAGTCGAATTCATCACTAGACGACACAACTGAACTTTTTTTCGTGTGTCATGTGGCAGTTTTAACAACAGCACATTTTCATTTACAAGAGCTCTCTTTTATACACACACACACACACACACATATATATATATATATGTGTGTGTGTGTGTGTGTGTATTCATATGTATGTATGTATGGAAAGATTTTACTTTACGGGGTAGAAGATTTTTCCCCGCCAAATCCTGATTTATAGTAGAAGGTTGATTGCTAAGGCGTTGTCCTTCAGTAGAACCAGTTTCTAGCAACCATGCGCAAGCCGATCCGCGGGGGAAACTCTTTGCGAAGTATAATACACTGTTTTTTCTTTTCTTTTTTTTTTTAAAAACATTTACCATTTCTTAAACGATTTTGTTTCCTGAAAATTGTTGTCGGCTAAGCTGCACTCCAGCTATCTTCTTGCTAATTATGTGAAAGCTTCCTTTGATATTTTAATTAAAGCACTATTAAAATTAACCACTAAAAAGGGGGAGACTTCCCTTTACGTAGTAATACACTGTTTTTCTTGACATTCACCATTTTTCGAACGATCTTGTTTTCTGAAAAGTGCTGACGGTTAACCCCTTAACTGCCGCAGGCGTATATATACGCCTCACTCAATCG
>BMAW01043383.1:0-37025 GCA_019974015.1 Nephila pilipes | reverse complement strand
TCCAAAGTAATGATCCTTGCATTGCGGCTGCTATAAAGAAAACTATCTACCGACCTTGGAATGCTCGACCTTGAAATGCCATAAATGGACCTTTCATAAGGTTTGTAAACGATGTTTTATTTCATAAGAGAGTAGGTATTGGTAAGGGGATTTTGAAACGGGAAAGTAGCTGTGCAAGTTTTTGTCTTGTCTTCTGGTTTATGGTCGTGCTTTTTTCCCTTTCTTTTGCGTTTTCCGGCGTTTATTGGCGAAATGAAGATCTTTTTAAAAAAAGTCCGGGAGTGATTTAGGGTGATTATTTTCCATCACTCAGGATCGAAACGTCGGAATATGATATTACGCCAGATGAAGAGGACTTCTGATTGCGACTATTCTCTGAAGATGCGACGTTAGGTACAGGGATACAAAAAATTTATTAGAAGAGAAGATATTGAGAAGGGGTATTATATAACAATATTTCCACTGGTTTCGGATAAGGCTATTTGGAATGCCTTATCTTACGGAAAAGAAGCTCAAACATTGATAACGATTTCGCGAATGATTTCAGAACGTCATATTAGAAAATTCCATGTTACCACCAACACGATCTGTCATTTAGCAGAAGTTAATGAGATTGTCCTTAATACGACTTCATGTAGACCTTCCGGACTTGATACCTCAACGTCATCAAAGAGAAATTGCATCGAGAAAATGTATTGTTTGTTGCAAAAGTGTCGAACGCATATCAATGCAATGAATGTGACTAGTTTATGTGTTCTATCTTGTTTTAGGAAATATCACAACAGCAGATTTGTTATATAACATCTGTTTGATTCATCTATTTATTTTATACTTTAAATTTTGTACATTTTAATTTCTTTTTTCTGAAAAGTAAAAAAGGTTTTATGTTGCAAAACGCACCTCTTTTTTCCCTCCAATACACCTGCATAACTATTGCACTGTAAGAAAACGGTGGCACTAGAGTGCATTCAAGTTAGTTTTCCTCGGTAGTAGTTAACCGCACTCCAGCTATCTTCATAATGTAACTGAACATGGATGGTTCCGATCTCGAAGAGTACATTTTGACCGTGGATCACTCCCACCTGCCGATCAATTCCAAGGACCGGTACATAAACTGGTATATGCATCCGCACCTTCACCTGCCGCTGGACATCCCGAGAAGTGTGCCTTTCCAGTGCTTGTCGTTTAGCGGGCAGGGACTGTACGCTCACTTGGAACAAGGGGATGGAGGGGTGGTGTTGGTTAAGGGCACCAAACAGAAGTACCTCTTTCCCTCGTTTGGAATACCGGTCGTGTCGGTGGATCACCTGCCCAGGTACAGAGAATTGTGTAATTGTGTGGTACCGACGTACCCAGCTATCATCACGACGACGTGCATGTGGAGGGAAACACCTCCGAGTGCTGTTTTGTGAACGCCTACCGATTCACCCGGTACATGCAGCAATTTGAGCGGTTGAACAAGGAATTGTAACACAACCTGTGTCAAATTGACTATTAAAATGGACTGACAAAAAGACGCTTTTATCGAATTGACTAATCATTAAATGGTCGTAAAAAAAACTTCGACATTTTTACCGAAAAAATGGGAACCAATTCGACTTATGTTGTCGACTCGGTCCCCCTTTTTTTTTGGTAAAAATATTTTGCTAAGATTGAAATGTAATATTTTTGAAAAATTGTAAAAACTCCTTATGTTGACAGTAAAACTTTTTTTCACGTGGTGCCAAGACTGGAATGTAACCTTTACAAAACTTGTAAAAACTCAATGGATTGTAGAAGGTTGTGTATCAATAAAACTTTTTTTTGTTTCATTTACCTGTGTCAGGATGGTTATTCAAACCATCCATCTTGGGTGGAATACTCACTCGCCGCTCTATGTGAAAAAAAAATTAAGCCTTACAATAACATTTTTATTAAAAGTATTCATATAAAATTGCGCAAAGGGGAGCTCAAAATGACGGTATTTTAAGTAATTGAACCCTTTTTGAATAAAAAATGCATATTAAATATATTGTTGAAACAAAAAGTGAAATATGTTAATTAGAATTTGTTATATTAACCTTATCGTAAATGTTAATTTTTAATAAATTTTGAACAAATATGTCCATATTTTGAGAAATAAAAAAAGATCATTAAAGTGACTTTTGAATTTACAATTTTATAGACTATTGAAACTAAAAGCATAAATGTTGCACTAAAATTTCTTTCTTTATATATATATATATATATATACATGTAAAACACTTTTTAAAAATTTTTACTGCCATAAAAGCATTGAACAAAATTTCTAGGCAATTTTTTCATTATTACTCTTATTACAAATTAATCGTCAATAGAAATTAGTTTATGAAATTGTATTACTACAAAAAATAGCCTTAATCTTGCTTCTAAATAAAACAAAAAATATCAATCAAATGTGTAAAAAAAGGTGCACATTTCCGGAAGAAATTGCTATTAACTTATGACTAAGAGATTGAATATTTTTAAGAAATAACGCATAATTTCAACCAAAAGAAATTATCAAATTTATACTTATTTAAGATTACAAAAATTATTTCGAAAGAAGTTAGCAATTTGTGAAAAAGAAATTCCGCACCCCCCCCTCTCTCTTTTGTTCGCACGCACCCACATTTAACAGGTCAATTGAAAAGTCCCCGGCCTACCATAGTAAAACACATTTTTTTGGCAAAATTAGTTTTTTTTTTATTCAACATAATTCCCTTCAAGGATGATACACTGATTATAGCGACCCTCCACCTTTTCGATACCATTTTTGTAGTACGATTTGTCCTTTGCTTCAAAATAGGCCTCAGTTTCGGCGATCACCTCTTCATTCGACGAAAATTTCTTCCCAGCGAGCATTCTTTTGAGATCTGAGAACAGGAAATAGTCGCTGGGGGCCAAATCTGGAGAATACGGTGGATGAGGAAACAATTCGAAGCCCAATTCATGGATTTTTCCCATCGTTTTCACTGACTTGTGACACGGTGCATTGCCTTGGTGAAGCAGCACTTTCTTTTTCTTCAAATGCGGCCGTTTTTCGGCGATTTCGTCCTTCAAACGGTCCAATAACGCTATGTAATAGTCGCTGTTGATGGTTTTTCCTTTTTCAAAGTAGTCAATGAAAATTATTCCATGCGCATCCGAAAATACAGACGCCATAACCTTGCCAGCCGACTGTTGCGTTTTCCCACGTTTTGGAGCAGGTTCATCGTGTGCAGTCCACACGGATGACTGTCGATTGGATTTCGGAGTGAAATGATGGAGCCATGTTTCATCCATTGTCACATATCGACGCAAAAACTCGGGTTTATTACGCTTGATCATCTTAAAACACTGCTTCGAATCATCAACTCGTCGTTGTTTTTGGTCAAAAGTGAGCTCACGCGACACCCACTTTGCACAGAGCTTTCTCATACCCAAATATTCGTGAATGATATAATGTACACGTTCAGTTGATATCTTTAGAGTGTCTGCTATTTCATTCAATTTCAATTTACAGTCATTCAATATCACTTTGTGAATTTTTTTAATGTTTTCGTCGGTAACAACCTCTTTTGGGCGTCCACTGCGTTCACCTTCTTCGGTGCTCATTTCACCACGTCTAAACTTAGCATACCAATCCTTGATGGTTGATTTTCCTGGGGCAGTGTCCGGAAACTCGGCATCAAGCCAAGTTTTTGCTTCAACTGTATTTTTTCCCTTCAAAAAGCAATATTTTATCAACACCCGAAATTCCTTTTTGTCCATTTTTTTCACAATAACAAAAGTTGCTTCACTCAAAATGCTATAATTCCCAAACTAATGATCCGACAGCTGTCAAATTTATACACGCATCTTTTGAGGGTTAGGGCTAACTAAAAAAACATACGGATTTAATTCTAGTAGCGCCATCTATGTGTCGGGCCGGGGACTTTTCAATTGACCTGTTATGGAAAGAGATTCGCCTACATACTTATAAACATTTATTATTAAGTTATCATAAAGCTAGAGTAAATCGGAATATATAATTCACTTACTCTTAAATAACAGTAAAATACGAATGCAGACACACGCTCTAAATATAACTATTGGCTAATATGCATAGTTATATTTTATTAAGAATATACATTGAATATTTTTAGAATAACATTTACCTAATGATACAAAAATATGCTCAACAACTTGAAATTCTCTGTTTTCAATTTCAATTACACTATTAAGGCGGAAAGCAAAGAAATTTTAATGGTAACTAAAAATTTTGAGAATCTATAAGAAAGAGAAAAAATTCCGGTTTCCAAGAAGCTATAGCTTAGGTCTTTACTAGTTTACCTTTAATTATCATTCCTCTGGGAAAATATCATCCAATGGGACTTCGACAATTTGGATATAGTCTTGAACGAAAGAAACTTTTCAAAGAAAAATGTAAACATTTTTTCTCTCAGTCCAGCAACAATTACTTCTCTCCTCTTCCCTCTCTTAATATCTGGCATTTCAAATGATACTTCCGTTCCATCTCCGATTAACCCCTTTAATGGATTGTTAAATAGCTCACCTTTCAAGAGGACCAAGCTCCCATTGTTAGCATGTATGAGAAGTACTTGCTACTATTGTAACAGAACTCTCCAATACAACCATCACTCAAATTGACATAGACGAGTCCCCCTCCTGTGAAATCCTAAGATGAAATTGTACTACATAGTCTATGGGTAAAGGAAGTATAATAATTGAAGGAATTTTATAGGTCCATTCCTCAAACATAAAATTAATCTTTTTAATAAAGCCAAAAAAAAAAAAAAAAAAACTCTTCTAAGTCGCTCATATTCATATTAAATGTTAAGCTGTAGCCTTTAAAGTCATATGTATGAAAAAAAAACTCTGCCAAAAATTTTATCACTAGGCATTTCATTTATATTGGCGAAAACAATTTGATGAATGAAACTGCGGTGTCTAACGTCAACAAATGGAGGGCTTGGTAATAAAAATAATACCATTGTTTGTGCAATTAATTGATAAATATACAAAATGATATTTTTATAGATTGCTTCTGGAACAATTATAAGAATATAACGATAATATTGTTTGATATATAAATGACAATTTCTTTATTTTTAACTATTATTTTTATCTAATATTTATTGTTTGTCATTTTTCAGAAAAGAAGGGGGGGGGGAGATTCTTCACGCACTTTTTTTCGTTCTTGTTCCTGTACTTAAGTATATATAAATAGTTTGAGTAAATAAAATTCTAATTTAATTTTTTTTCCCACATCTGTTTCTTAAATAATCAAACTTTCGATAAAACTCAAACTATTTGCTGATTTTCTGAAAGCCTTTTATTAAGGCTCTTAAATGCCTTTTTGGCATGAAAAAAAAATCAAGCATTTGAAAATTTCGGAACACCTGATTACAAAACACAAAATGTAAATAAGGAGTTTAATTAATTTCTACCAATTTGGCAAATTATTTTCACCCGATCATTTGAATTAGAATATTTCAAATTTGTCTCTGTAGTAATAATTTGTTTTTCCTCTTAAATGAAGTATGTGCAACTATATTTCTATTTTCAATATTAGAATAACAGTAATTGCATTAACAGCACTTGATTTATTTTTATTTTCTTATCAATAAATTATTCCTAATTAGTACTTTATTCAAAATTTAAATTATATTTTTGAATGCGTAAGAAAATCCGTATATAGATCTTGTTCGGTCTTAATTTAAATTTTATCTCCTTTTATTTAAACGTCTCTTTTCTTTTATCAGACTATGAAGGGATTTTGCAATAATCGTATTGATAAGATAATTTTTTAAGGAAAAAACTGAGAATAAGTCTGAAGAAAAAATAAGTTTGGGAAAATTCTTAATTACATCACAGTTGTGAAATACTTTCTGAATCATTAAGAATTGGAAAAAAAAAAAGTAGCAAGTAAGTTATATTTATGAGACAAAGAACATTTTAAATTAATATAAGCGTTTACTTGTATATAATTGCACTTTGCTTCAATTGTCTACTTTTTAAGTATATGACTTTAGAAAAATCAGCCTCTTTCTGTCTTTAAATTGTACATATACGAAAGTATGCTATTTCCCATTCAATAGTAAACTAAGTTTTGGTATAATGTATTATTTTTAGTGAATATTTTAAACAGCTGTGATTTTCCTGGCTATTATTTATTCCGTTCCGTGTGTCAACCGCATAAGGGGTGGGGATATTTTTGCATTTGGAAAATTTTTAAGCTACTTGACGGTCTTTGTCTTAACTATTTTAATTTTAAAAAATTTAATATTCTTTAATTTTACCATTTCGTATTAAAAATTCTTTACTTGGAAAAATGATGAAGTTTTGAATTTATTCTAGGGCTAACAGAATATTTAAAAAAGATATTTTCTTAGAAATAAGATAATGTATCCCTATGTGAGCATTATTTCTGAAATTACTCCAATTTCAAAATTTATCTTTTTTTTTTTTTTTTTTGTAAATAAGTAGTAGGTACAGAAAGTGTTAATAAAATACATTAATAAAAATATAAAATTTAACGAAACCTTTGGTCCAATCTTTCAAATTTGGCGTAACATTTGTTAAAATTGTTTGTCGTAATTCTGTGAGATAATGATTTTCAGAGATATTTAGGGGGCTTCACGAATGTTATTTTATGGATCACATATTTATAACAAAATGCTGTACCCAAAATTGAAATTAGACTATTATTGATCTATTAATTGTTTTATTAACTTCTCTTTAATATGAAACAAGAGAGTTTTTTCGCGACGGACCTCGTAATTTTGAGCTTTGAACAAATGACGAGGTCGATAATTGAACTCGGTTCCACTCACCAAACTACCCCACCACAACAACTAGAAGACACTGATTCTCGATAGATTTAACATACATCTACTCGAAATCTTCAGGCAATACTAGAGGCTAGTTAAATTTGAATTTACGAGGAACTGTTAAATGCATTTCATTTATTTAATGAAATAGACGAATTAAAAAAACCGCGGGGAGGGGGGGATAAAGTATATAATAATGATATTGATATGTTTTATAATTATTTTGATTTTGTTGATTTACAGCAAGATTTAAATTCCTCAAAATTAAATATTATCATTTGTCTCAACACTTACAATCTTTAAAGAATAGTTTCGAAAGATATTTTAAATCGGGGTGCGGTGGCCACGTGTGAGAGGAATATGTGAATAACAAACCCTTTTCAAAACACGTGGCAATAGTAAATTAAATTTAAATAATAAAGAATAAGGGTCCTTCCTTGAGATTAGCTTAGATATTATGTTAAAAACTGTGACGTTGGGCTATTCGCGATTTTCTCTTCACTAACCATGGGGATTTTAATTGAGATTGATTGCATGAAATAACGTTTTCTTCCCAACCAAAATGGAACATGATTATGTTAATTAGAGGCAGGTGGATATAAAGTGAAACGAGTTAGATATGATGGTAAATAAGGAAAAGAAAATTTAGAGGATAAAGGCAGGTGGATATAAAGTGGGACTTGCCCCGAGTGTATGCCTTACAAGCGATAGATGATATCGAGAGTTATTACGGGCGATAGTGGTCGCAGAAGATTTGAGAAATCAAAATAACCTCAATAGGAGAGGTTTTGGAAAGAGAGTATTAGTTCAATAATAGTCGAATATGTGAATTAATCCAAGGAGTCTCCAAGGAAAGCAAATATTCCTCAGACATTATATTACAAAAATTGATAAATAAATAGTTTATGAGACTTGGCTAGTGTATCCTTGAGTAGGTTTTTGACTTTTAGAATTAGCTGTATTTGACTGAGTTATCGTACAAGAGTAGAGTAGAAGAAGTGATTCGCCACAAAACTAGTTTTTCAATAATGTATATCGATGAGTTTTGGATCAAGAGGAAAAATAAATATCAATTTCTATGCTAGAAAAAAATGAAAAGGCTATTTCCCTACGCAACGGCATATTTATGGAAAACGGGATTTTCATCTATGGCAATAATAATAAAAAAATTTAGTAATTGACTTTCGGTCGTTTTACCGCTTGGATCTACATGATTAATTTAAAACCCACAATTTAGAAGTTATTTGAAGTCAATAAATCTTCTGATTAAAATTATATGCCAAATAAACCAAAACTATATTTACTTTTGTATTAATCAGAGGACTGATTGTTTTGCTTTGCAATGACTTTGTATATGATTGGTTTTTATTAATTTCTGCGATTTTTCTCAAAGGTTTATTTATTTATATATAATAATGACAATAATTATTTATTTTAATTTTTGAATAGTTGTAATAAATGAAATTAAAAGTAAATGAATTATATGTAATGCAAATAAATGATAATGAAAATTATAACTTATGCAGTAGTTCTTTAATACCCAATAGAGGTGGGTTTTTTTTTTTTTTTTTTTTGCTAAATAAAACCTCCTACCCAAAAAAAATTTTCACAAATTTTATCGGCCCACAGGCTAAAAAAAGCTTAAGAAACGTGAGCCTACAAATATATTAATGACTTTCCCCACTCCTCTGGGAACAGTTGCTACCTGCGATTGGGCAGTTTTGCGTAAGAACAAATATAAATTATGCCAGTGATTCTCAGCTTATTCAACCCCCTGTACTCTTCATCACCAAAGGTCTCCAACGGATGGCTTTTCTTGAAAACCAGGACTAATCCTAAATAAGAGATAAAAATACATGGATTTCCCTGCTTCTCCTGTGAAGACATCGAGGCATCCTGCAATGCCGTGGGGCACGCTTTGGAAGTTACTGAGCTAAACAATAAGAAAAATGCAAAAATTCCTAAATACTCCCAAAAAATGGCTCACAGATTCTAGAACTGTGATAAATTTGAAGAAATCTCAGGCAATTTTTACTAGAAAATCTGGACGTATTGACACATTTCTCGTAATTTTAATAAAAATATTTATTCCATTTAAAAATAAATTAGAAATATCTTCATCGAATCTATATTGGTGTGATTCGTTACCTGGACTTTCATTTAGATGATAGCTTAATATATTTAATCACATAAAATATTTACAAGAGAGATTCGGGTGTAAAATTTATCTCTTAGGTTATTGCTAATTCATCGATTTTCTCCTGTATCATTAAATAATAGTCCTATTTTAAATACAAGTTCAATGCCCAATAACAGCGTATGATGCCTTCGTTCTGAAGACAGCTGTCATGATAACTGTAACTGTGTATTTCATGTTAACTGTATTTTGTAACTGTTATATCATTACTTGTGTTGTTGCTGTGATGAGATGACGTTGTTGACTTCATGTTAACAATAAAACTGCATTCTAAGTAAACTGTTTGGATATTATTATTCTACATGTTCTGAAAAACATATTAAAAGACCAAAACACGAACATGGTGTCAGTAGTTTAAGTGATTCAGTCGGATTGAAAGGATATCCACATTCATCATGGAAGCATTCCGACCACCTGCTCCGCTGTAAATTTTCCCTCAGAAACGTGATAGAAAAGTGGAGGAAATGGAGACAAGAGCTCAAAAATTATCTGCTCGTCACGGAGAAAGATGAACGAGCAGTTAAAATCAAAATTGCTATCCTGTTGAATTTGTTTGGCAGTGAATGACTAGAAATTTACAATACCTTCAAGTTCGAATCGTCAGAATCTAAAGAGAACTATTCAGAAGTTCTTCAAACGTTTGAAGACTACTGCTCACCTCGGCAGAATGTTGTTTATAAGCGATATAAATTTTTTTCGTGTGTACAGTTGGATGGGCAAATAATTGAGTCCTATGTTGCACATCTTAAGACTCTAGCATCCTCGTGCGAGTTTGCAGCGCAAGAAAATGGATTGATTCGAGATCGCATCGTCCAGGGAATTAAAGATAGGGGATTGCAAGAACGACTGCTTCGTGAAAGTAACTTAGGTTTAGAAAAGGCGATTGAAATCGTCAGGGCAGCTGAAGCGAGCCGGGAACAAATCCACAACATGAAGTACGAAACCGCAACAGTAAATTTCGTGAAGAAAAAGGAAAATCAGAGTCAACCGAAAAAGTAGTCTAAGTATGAATGTAACAAGTGTGGAAGAAAACACAAACCTCCAGAGTGTACAGCATTCGAAAAAATTTGTACCAAATGTAACAAGAAAAATACTTTTGCTGCTAAATGTTTCCAGAATACAAAGAGCATTCATGAAATGAATGTTCCTGAAAATGAACTGGATGTTTACATTGATTTTGTACTGACGCTATTGATAAGAATATAGAAATGGTAAGTGAAACAACATGGTATAAAAGTATTACATTAGATGTAAATCATAAGTGCTTTGATGTTAATTTTAAACTGGATACTGGTGCTGAAGTAAATATTTTGCCATTGTATATTTTGAATATGTTTAAAGTTAAACCAAAACTTAGTGAAACTAATTTATTATTAACAACATATGGTAATTTTAAATTAAAACCAGATGGTTCTCTTATAATTAATTGCTCTACTAATAAATTCAAAAATGTTTCTTTGCCTTTCTATGTAGTAAATGTAAAATCCAAATCAATATTAGGATTAAAAGGTTGTAAGGAATTAAAAACTTATTGAAAGAATTGATGTTATTGAATGTAGTATAATAAGTAAAATTGGGTTAATTAAGCAATATAAAGATGTATTTACTGGGATAAAGGAATTTCCAAATGAACCGTATCACATTACTTTAAAAGATAGTTCTGTACCTGTAATTCACCCTCCAAGATGTGTTTCTCAGGCTTCGCAGCCTAAATTAAAAAGTATCTTAAATAATTTAGAAAAAGAAGGAATAATGTCAAAAGTTAATAAGCCAACAAAAAAAAAAAAAAGGAAAGAGAGAAAGAGAACAAAGTATTAAATTCATGAAGATCTGGAAACAGAAGCAATTGATACTTTTAAAACAAAATTTACTAGAAATATTTTTACAACTATATAAAAACACGAAAACCCAATTATATTACACAAACAATGTTCTCAAATCCATAATATAAATTTATATTTGCCTATTTTACTACGAAAAGATCGTAGCCTCTAAAACTACCCTAATAATTAATTTTTTTTTATTTCTTTATGCACTGAGTTAAAGTACACATAATTGCACTTTCGCACAACTCATTCAGATTTTTTTTCTCTTTTTATTTTCTTCTACTCTTATCAATTTTACACTTATGGGTATGTCTTTCTAATTATTTTTCCTTGATATTTACGAGTGTTAAGAGATTTTGAGAATAAACATTAACTAGCTGACGCTCATTAATGATCTAATTTTTAGTAGTATAGTTAGACTAAATGTTTATTAACGCTGCACTAGGAAGCAACACTAGGGCTATTGGAGATAGACTTTGTAATTTTGAATCTCGGTCAAGTATCGAAGACAACACTTAAACTGAAATTCCAGTCACCAAACTTCCATGCCAGTGAGAGGACTTGGAGCCTCATCAAACTTAAAGCCCCACATAACAATACATATCTTTTAGAAAAATCTGGACCAGAACTCATGATTTTAATGGTAACTAAAATATTTGAGAATCTAAAACAAAGAAAAAGTTCCGATTTCCAAGAAGCTATATTTTATGACCTTTCTAGTTATCAACAAACATTCCAAAATAGCCATCACTCAAATTGATAATGCCGAATCAGATTCGGTAAGAAGTAGTCCCTCTGACAAGAAGAAGGAAAATATTTCCTCAGATTGTGATTGACTGGTACATTAGAAACACAGTCATCCTTAAAGACCTTCGAATCTCCAAATAAACTCTCATATTGCTTATCTTTCTAGACGCTTCTTCTAAGAACTAACTACAGAAATTCTCTTATCCAAGTCCAGCCTATTTTTGCACACAGTAATGGAATCCTCGCTTTCCCTATCAATCCTGTGAAAATTACTTTCATTGAATCCCACCATAACCAAGAGCATTTTATTTACGATACCCTTTTAATTTTTCTCCCTCAAAAAGAGGGAGCTAAACAGTGCAATGGAACAGCTGATTCGTCCTCTTTCTCCCTTTCTTTCCATCTTTACACTTTAAAATAACTTTCCCTTCTCGTTTCAACACCACTCCCCTTTGAAATCACTTCCTCAGAGCAGTCTATGGGAAAATCTAATATATGATCATAACGGGCCGCAACAGACTGACCACATATTTTGGGGGAAGTGATATTGTTAGTCTGCGTTCATTTAACATTTATTAGCGCCATCCAGACACAATGCAGAAGTTTATAGGGGAGGATTCAGCTTGAAGGCTTTTAGAAAATGTTGTTCCTTGGCAGTTTGGGGTGGAGGGTCAGCAAGCCAATCTCTTTTAAAAGACAGGGAAACAGGGGGGGGGGTGTAAAATGACCTGTTGTAAAATTTCCAGAGGTACTTAAACTTTCCAGATTTTTACACTCGATCACGCTGAAAATTTATTAAGAGTCTGAATTTTGGATCATGCATTTGCCCTGAAGTAAATTAAAATTAATAATATATAATATTAAAAATAATAAAATAATTTGAAATTACAAAAATATAATTGAAAGAATTTTGTAGGAACTCTTCAAACATAAAATCAATCGACTATGATTGTAATCTTCAATAAAGTCAACCCCCCTCCCTCTTCTTGGTACCTCATATTCTTTTTTAATGTTAAGCTATAACTCTTAAAATCATACGTATTAAAAAAACAACGCTGCCAATAAATTTTATCATTTGTCATGTCATTTCATTTTATATTGGAGTAAACAATTTGATGAAGGAAACTGATGTCTAATCTCAACAAATGGAGGACTTGGTATTAAAAATAATGCCATAGTTTGTGCAATTAATTGACAAATATGCAAAATGATATGTTTAAAAATCGCTTCTGTAAAAGCTATAAAATATAACGATGATATTGGTTGATATCTTACAAATAGTAGTCTGTTTATTTTTAACTATTACTCTTATTTAATGTTTAATGTATGTCTTTTTTAGGAAATAAAGTGGAAAAAAGGCTTCTATAAGCACTTTTTTTTGTTGTTACTGATCTCAAGTGTACAGAATTTTGGTTTGGTTTTATTAACGTCGCAATAGAAGCAACACGAGGGCTATTGGGGATGGACCTCGGTCAAGTGATGAGGATGACACCTGAGCTGGCTGCCCTTCCTAACTTCCACACCACGCCAACGGGAGGACTTAGGGCCCCAACAGATTTAACGTGCATCAGCCCCTGCTACACGGCGGGTCTTTAGTAGCATCAAGGCTTGCACCCGCTACTCGAAGAAAACAGCCAGCCACGAGTCCACGACCTCAAGTATACAGAAATGAAATGAAAAAAAAAAAATCACATTTGTTTATTAAATAATCCAACTATCAATAAAACTCAAAACTATTTACTGATTTTCTAAAAGCCTTTTATTTAGATTCTTAATTGGCTTTTTGCAATGAAAAAAAAAATATCACGCATTTGAAAATTTTGGAAAATCTGACACTATATAAATATAGGGTTGAAAACACTATGTAAATATAGGGTTTAATTAATTTCTCCCAATTTGACAAATAATTTTATACAAGTCATCTTAGTTAGAATATTTCAAATCTGTCTCAGTAGTGATAAAGTATTTAGCTTCTTACATGAAATATGTAGAATTACAATTATATTTTAAATATTAGAATAACAGTGATTGATTTAATAGCACTTGATTCATTTTCTATCATCTTTATAACAAATTCTTCTCTGTTAATACTTTACTCGGAATGTAAATTATACTTTTGCATATAGAAGAAAATCCGACTATTGATCTTGTGTGTTTTCTTAATTCAAATTTTCACTCCTTTTAATCAAACTTGTCATTTCTTTTATCAGACTCTGAAGGAACTTTGCATTAATAGTATTGGTAAGATAATATTTTATGGAACAAATTAAGAAAAAGACTAGAGAAACAAAAGTTTAGAAAAAAAAAAAAATTTTTACGTCACAGTTATGAAACACTTTTTGAAGCATTGAAAACTGTAAAAAAAAGTAGAAAGTAAGCTATATTTATAAGAACACACTTTTTAAATTTATATGAGTGTTTAATTGTAATAGCATTTGCTTCAATTATGAACTATTTAAGAATGTGACTTTAGGAAAATCAGCCTCTTTCCGTTTTTAAATTGTACATATACAAGTATGCTATTTCCCATTCAATAGTAAACTAAGTTTCGGTGTAGTATATTATTTTTTGAGAATATTTTTTTAAGCAGCTGTGATTTTCCTGACCTTATCTATTTCGTTCCGTTTGTCAACCATATTAGGGGGGAGGATATTTTTGCATTTGGAAAATTTATAAGCAGCTTGAAGGTGTTTGTCTTAACTATCATAATTTTTACAAAAATTTAATATTCCTTAATTGTACTATTTTCATTTTACCAGTTCCGAATTGAATTTTACCAGTTCCGAATTGAATTTTACCAGTTCCGATTCCTGAGGGTATAAGAAAATGAAAACAAGATATTTTTTTTTTTTAAAAAAAATGTATCACAGTGTGAGCCATATTTTTGAAATTATTCCAATTTCAAAATGTGTCTTATCTTTGTAAACAAGCAAATTCAGAAAGCATAATTAATAGAAAGCAAAGTTAATATAATGCATTAATAAAAAAAATATGTAATTGAACAAAACCTTTGGTCAGATCTTTCAAATTTGGCGTAACATTTGTTAAAGCCGTTTGTAGAAGTTCTGTGAGATGACAATTGCTTAAATGTAAGTGATATTTAATCTCCACGAACTTAATTGCGGAGTAAAGATTTACAGCAATATGTTGTACCCAAAATTGAAATTAGACTATTATTGATTGATTATTTGTTTTATTAACATCACTCTATTAAGCAATAAGAAAGTTTTTTTGCGACAGACTTCCTAATTTTCAACTTTGATCAAGTGACGAGGTTGACAACTCGTCAGTTGAACTCGTTCCCACTCATCAAACTTCCAAATTACGCCAACATGAGGACACTGAGCCTCGACAGATTTAACATGCATCAGCCCAAAATCTGCAGAGGAGACTGAAGGTTAAACTTTACCCTTGTGGGTATACGATTTTATGATTTAAAGTTGAGTTTACAAGGAACTGCAATAAAAGAGATTCATTTATTTAATGAAATAGATTGAATAGAAAAAATTAATTTTTTTGGTTGGATAAAGTATAAAATAATATTATGTTGACATATTTAACAATTATTTTGATTTTGATAAATATCAGCAAGATTTAAATTTATCAAAATTAAATATAATCATTGATCTTAACACTTACAATCTTTAAATAATAGTTTCTAAAGATATTTCCCATCTGAAAAAAAAAAAAAAAACCACGTGTGAAAGGAATATGTGTCTAACAAGCCCTTTCAAAATAAATGACAATAGTAAACTAAATGAAAGTGAATATTGATCACTCCTTGAGATTAGTTTAGATCAGCCCTGGCCAACCAACGGCCCGCAAGTGGCCCTCCTGGTGTTAACCTACGGCCCACGGAGCTGAGTCAACTCAACAAAAATTTAAACTTTTATCATACATGAAAGTACCAAAGAATATTCCATCTTGAGTAATTCGTACGAGTATCATATCCCATTACTATAGAAATATCTCTGTACATAGATTCACTTATCGTCATAATTTTTTTCTCCATATTCTTGATCAAAAACAATAACAAAGTCAAGCTCATTTTAAAAAAAAGAACGCGTGCTCCATCTAACGTGAATGAGCGATACATAATGTATGATTAACCAGAAAACTTACTGAAAAGCGCAAGTATGTATCATTAAATGCCAGGAAGGAATGTGACGCGCGTATCGTACGAAATAACAGCGACCAGTCTATCTGCTACAAGACTAATATATTTGACTCAGAAAGGTATGGCTCCTGACTGATTGATCGGCGTCTTTTGATAGCTCACAATTTATCACCAACGTTGTGTTGTGACTGCAGGATAGTTTTTAAAATTATATTTCATGCAAAAACTTTTAATTTGGGAAAATTATTTTTAAGGGGACTAGTTTTTAATGTCTGAAAACCAATGTTTGGTATTTTAATTATGGAAAAATGCACAACTGAGCAACGTGTGAAAATTATTCTATATCGGGCCTGTCAAACCTTTGACAAGCCCGATATAGAATAATCAAAAGTGACTTTGTGGGGCACTTTAGAAGCGCATTTTATTTGAAAGGACCGCGTTGTATTCATATATGTGATGAACTTTTTTTTGTTTTTGTTTAATAAAAATGAATTCTTTATATTAGTTTCGAGCTCTTCTACATAAAAAAAATTATAATATATACTTTATATTGATAGTATTTAAAAAAGTACATTCCATTATAAAGAAGTTCCAAAGACAATTATATGTTTGGCAATTGATCGTATTATGATAAAAGTAACAATAAAAATTTAATTTAAAAAAATTTAATAATAAGAAATTTACATCTTGTACATATCTCAAATACAATATCTGTTCACTCTTCTTTTTTTTTTCCTTCTCCTTATTCCATGTCAAATATGTATTATTAATACAAACCAGTGATGGGATAGGTTAATTCTAAAAAATAGATTTTCATGATTAATAACATAATCAAATTAAGCGAAGAGTATTAAGAACTGGCACTCGCGAATCACTTGATTGTTGTTGTGTAATTGATCGTATTTTTTAAAAAATATATTCTCTCATAAAAAGGTTCCAAATACAATTATATATTTTGTTTATAATGTACAATTACATTTTTGAAAAATTAATTCTTTACATCACATACACACAGTTTCCAGTTCTGCAACTCTAAAATGTTTTAAATTCGATTATATCCTTTATAATGATTGTATTTTCCAAAAATATATTCTTTACATCATTTTCGAGCTTGTTCACATTTTAATAAATTTTACTATACTCTTTGTAGAATATTTTAAATTCTGTTAAAGAAATTAAAAATTTAAAGAGATTTTGTATTCTAGGGAGGAGAAGGTATGTCATACACGCTGTAAAGGATATTTACGACATTCCATTCTATTTAAAAATTTAAATTTTTTTATGAAGCAGTTGATAAATATTAAAGATATGAAAATATATTGTTTAATCATAATGGAAAGCCATAGAGCTTATGAATTTGTGATCACGACCTAGAGACATAGTAGTTTTCTTTTTCTCTCCCATGGAGTTTACTGTCTTTGGTAAATATGGGTGGGGCCCCCCCCCCCCCGGAGTATGATAGCGAGGTTTTGACTCTCTTTCTCTTCAACCAGTTTTTAGTTCCATTTTTCAAACATCTAGATCATAGTTACATCCTTGTTCGGCGCAACAAAGCCGTATATCTGGCTTTCAATCCTTAAAACTTTACTATATCTCACTTATCAATTTGTGAGAATAGTATCGAGAAATATAGACTGAACTTCTACAAGTAAGATTCCATTTTTTTTCTTTATTTTATAATTATTATTCTTTCTTATCCGTATTCCCCACAGACTTTAAAAAAACCTAGTGTAAGGTCTTAAAAAATTTAATTTAATGTGTTATTTTTCAAACCCCACCTATTATTTAGATATTTTACACAGTAAAATAGAGGCAAACATTTTCTGTTCTTTTAAGATACAACAAAGAATAGTTATCGTTGAAGTATCATTTAAATCCTTGATTGCATTAAATATTCCTACAACACAAATTCATTTTCAAACAAATATTTAAATGGTACTGATAATTGTATAAGGGTTTTTGGTCGGAGAGATGACTCTACATATTCTAAAACACTTAATTTATTTATCAATCTACAGAACAATTCAGATAGAAGTCTATCCTATCTCTGCCCCCCTCTTCTCCTTCTTGAAAGCTTATACTATACATATCAGTCTTAATTTGCATGATCACGTTCTCTTCTTCGGAGGAATCTTTCTAATAAAAATAATTTCTAAGGCCCGAAAATTCCCCTAGAGGACTGTTAGTGACAAGATCGTGGATAGACCCGTCACAACCCCCTCCGGGAGGAAAACGTGATTTATCTGAGGGCCTTAAAGACCCGATAGAAATTACTTTAATGAATTTTAATACACTTAAATAACTAACAACTGGAACATTTTACAATCAATAACAGAACATTTTACAGAATCATTTTCATTTTACATTCATCACAATTGAATCACTTGTAGGGCTGAAATCTACTCTTGCTCCTCGCTGTTTCTACTTTTCCGGCTCTTATCAGGTATGAACTTGTCCTTCCTGTTGCCGCTTGCCTCTCGCTGATGCGCAATCTGTTGCGTAGGGGATATGGACTTGACCTCCGGGACTGCTCTTGCCCTTCCTTGATACGTTATGTCGTCTGCTGTGAAGCTGATAAGGACTTTACCTTCCAGGCAGGACTTGTCTATTGTTGCCTGCCGCTCCTCGAGGTGGATTGGGACTGGACCTTCGGGATCGGAATTTTCCTTCGACGTTTGCTCCTCGAGATGGACAGGATTGGACCTTCCGTACAGGACTCTACTTTCGTCAGCTGCTTCTCTCCTGGTCATCTTTCTTGTTTCTGAACCTGATGGAAGTGATACCGGAATTGGTCTCTTTCTCCACTTACAACTCCCATGGTGTCGTCTTTTAACTTCAATACTCTTAACTAATGAAGAAGGCGCACTACGTTTTCGCCAGTTCCTTTTAGTTATGGTGGCCTCCTTTTACTCCGATGCTGTCTTTCGTGATTATTGGAAGATTCAATCGACCCTTCACTTCTCATTCTCTTACTTTGCCATTGTTCCTCTCTAGAGCTTTCCACCTGACTAGACATTTGCTACCCTCAGTTTCTACCTGTTCTGCCCTAGAACTTTCACCATCCAATACGTCTGTCTCCACAACACTTTCATCCCTTTCTCTTGGGTGATAAATCCGTACCTGATCTACATTCACCGTTATCAATTTACCCCCTTTCCAAATAACCAAATTGTTGTTCTCAACCTTCATCACCTCATAAGGGCCTTCAAATTTAGGTTTAAACTTACTCACAATCCTCTTGCTCGCCGATCTCATAGGATGTGTTTGCACCAATACTAAATCCTTTACCTTAACATCAACTTCAACTTCCCGTGTTCTCTTATTATAATATTTTGCCCATCTATCCTGTTGAATCTTAGTATTTCGCCTCAAGTCTTCAAACAATTTCTCAATATTACCACACACTAAGTCTGTTCCTAGCTTCACTCGGATCCCTCAACCATATTGATTAGACGGCTTTTCTTGATAACTGGTGCTCCATCCCCTTCTAACAGAGTGACTGAAATGCTAAGAATTACTACTAGAGGCAAAAGAAAAACTGTGATTAATATTTTGATTATTTACTAAACATCGTATCCGCTTCTGTAATCTCTCAGACCTCCTTTTCACAGTTTGTAGCCGACTCTGAATGGCTTTAACAACATTTTCAAATTCCCACTAAAGTTGTTTGCAAGTCTCTTTTGATTTTACAGATAATGAATTTAAAGCTATTGGAGAGCGATCAAAACTTTGGTTACGATTAACATCACGGTTGGCGATATTCTGGCATTGCACTTCAGTAGTTTACTTTACGTTATGTGGATCAAGAGCCATATCTCGCTTATGGCGATGTCTATTCGAAATGAAATTGAGAATTTCTTCGATCCCCTGCGGTCCAAACATTACTAGATCCTCTATTTGAAAAATCATTGCAACTCCTACGACTATCTAATCTATGATCACCTCGATCATTCCGAATTCTGTTTTCGACCCCCTGATTTCCTGCACTTCCACGATATCCAAAATTATTCGAATCCACATTAGTTAACCACGCGTCATTCTGTCTATAATCAACCCTTCTATTCCGCCAGTTTCCTTCGAAACGACTGTCGTGCAACCTTCTACTCGAATTCCATTCCTTTCTTCCGCCATTATTGCTCGAACCCGGGGTTTCCTTATACCCATGTCGTTCCTCATACCTTTCTACTAATTGTAAAAGTTGTGCCTTTGTTGTGGGGTTTCGAACTTCTACATAATCCATTACCTGTGGGGATAATCTCATAATGATGTGATTCAGCAGTTTTTCTTCCGTTATTTTAAAATTAAGGATTTTCTGTATCTTCAATAATTTATAAACAAAATATGACGGTGCCTGACTTCTAATTTGGTGCGACGAGTAAAACTCAGCCTCTAATTCCGACCTATTTCTGACCACCGGAAAACTGTTTGTTATTGCCTGTTTTAATTGTGCGAAGTCTGTTGCTGTTCCAGTCACGTACGAAGAACCTATTACCTCGAACCAATCTTTTTCCCTTTCAATAAGATGAACCTTTAGGTAAGCACAGGCTAAATTTGTGGGAATCTCAAAATACAACACCTTATTATCGATACTATCTAAAAATTCCGACACGTTTTCCTTTCCGGAAATTTTTTTTTCTGGTAATACTCTAAAACTCCAGCCGACTTCTACCTCGGGGTTTGGGCAAACGGGACGCCATTGTAATAGTGTAGGGTCGGACGGATAGGAAGGAAAGGTCGACATCTCTAAAACAATTTAATTTATTAACAGAAGCTCAGCTACAGAACAAATCTATCCTCTCTCTCTTCCTTAATGCTTATACAATATATATATATATCAGTCTTAATTAGCATGATCACGTTCTCTTCTTCGGAGGAAGCATTCTAATAAAAATAATTTCCAAGAACTGAAAATTCCCCTAGAGGACTGTTAGTGAGAAGGTCGCTGATAGACCCATCACAACCTGACCTACTGAATTTTTGAAATTTAAAAGCCAGGTTATGGATGCAGGATCTGTCTGGAGCAAGAACTTCCTTCCATAGAGATAATGGTGGAAATGTTCTATGGTCAGCAATTCCTTCTTAGTTGCACAATAATTTCGCTCCGATTTTGATAGACAATTACTCCAATACGTGATGACACATTCTCAATCATATATTTCCTGCTACAGAACAGCTCCGACACTTTCGTTGCTGGAGTCTGTGTCCAGAATGAATAATTTGTCAGCCTGGGGATATGCAAGAAGAGGCGAAGATATCAACGCCTCCTTCAGTTGCCTAAAAGCTTCCTCGCATTCTTCTGTCCACAAGAATTTCTGTTTAGCTTCTGTCAACTTGTGAAGGGGTCTGGCTATACTAGAAAAAAACCCTTGACAAATTTCCTGTAATATGTGCATAGTCCACGAAAACTCCGCAATTGATGGACATCTTCAGGACGACTCCAGTTCTTAACTGCGGAGATCTTTTCAGGATCTGTTCTTACACTTTTAGCAGAGATGATGTACCCCAGATAATCTACTTCACAACGAAATAAATTACATTTGGAAGGATTTAGCTTCAAGTTGGCAATTTTCAATTTCTCTAACACCCTCCGGATGTTTCTTAAATGGTCTTCGAATGTGCACCCTACGATGATGATATCATCTAAATATATCAAACAGGCCTCATAGGAAAGTCCTCGCAATACCGTCTCCATCAGGTGCTCGAACGTTGCAAGTGCATTGCAAAGCCCAAATGGCATAACCTTGAACTGCCATAGTCCTTGTCCCGTGATGAAAGCTGTCTTTTCTCGATGGTCAGGATGTATCTCTACCTGCCAATAACCACTCTTGAGATCCAAAGTCGAGAACCATTGATTTCCAGTTAAAGTGTCAAGTGTATCGTCAATCCTAGGAAGAAGGTAACTATCTTTCTTAGTGATGTCATTTAACCGGCAATAGTCAACGCAGAATCTGGTAGAACCAACTTTCTTCCGAACTAGGACAATAGGCGAAGCCCAAGGACTCTCTCATGGCTCAATAATGTCATTCTGATGCATTTCCATCAGAAGATTAGCCACCTCTTCCTGCTTAGCGAATGGTAGTCTTCTTGGATGTTGTTTGATGGGAAGATGATTTCCTGTATCAATTCGGTGCTGCGTCATTTTAGTTCGCCCAACATCATCCAGTTTCCTTGAGAAGAGCTCTTCAAATTCTATTAATAGTTTTCCGGCAGAACTCCTCTGTTTATCATCTAACTCTGCACTCTGAAGGAGTTCACTAATTAGGGTATCAGAAGACACAGATAGTTAGTGTGGCTTGAAAGATTCGGTTAATACAGGTCACTGGAGTACAGGTCGCCAACACTTCTCCTTCCTTTATAATCTTTGCCTTGTCGCTTATATTAGCCACTCTTACCGGAACTACATTTCGTGAAAGGTCGACGAGTGAAAAAGCCACTAGTACTCCTCTATTGCTATTGTCGGTACTTGGGTATTCAATTAATCCGTAATGGAAGTTATTATCTTCTGTAAGAGCTTCGGAAACTATTGTCTCAGTTCTGGGTGGTGATGTAGTTTCACTCTTTGTAGTTATGTGATGGACTGGTTTAATATCTGAATTTTTCGTCTTAAACACCGATATGTCTTCTGAACATGAGTGCAGTTCGTTATTCTTAAAATCCATCTTGAAATTATTTTCTTTGAGGAAGTCCAATCCGAGAATAAATTGGTCGTTTATA
This sequence comes from Nephila pilipes, assembly GCA_019974015.1. NCBI lineage: Eukaryota > Metazoa > Arthropoda > Arachnida > Araneae > Nephilidae > Nephila > Nephila pilipes. The sequence continues at coordinate 14,612 of BMAW01043383.1, read as the reverse complement.
TCAGCTACATACGCAATATGATGGTACATGGCATCTCCAAATGCGATGTTAAGATAGACTTTTCCATGAACATTAATCCTGTCACCTGTCACAATCTGGAGGATAATGCAGGTTGGTGTCCAGATGAGTTTTTCTCCAAGTTTGGAAGCCAAATCTGTTCTAATGATGGTTACGTTGGTTCCAGTATCGATTATCCTTCTACATGGGACTTTGTTGACTTGCCCTACAACCAAAAGTCCGTTGTCGTCGCCACTTATGGAAGAAATGTAAAACACTTTCAAATGGGGCTTCTAACTCTCCGGACACCTCCGCCCCCTCGAGATGGCCACATATTAGTTTCCCTAATGTAATGGAAGATTATTTCCACCATCTCTAGATGTCGGGCAGTTTCTACGGATGTGTCGGGCTGCACCACAAGTCCAACACTGAATTTTCGTGTTTCTGACACCTGTAAGCTCCTCTAAGCAACGGATTTTCCTTCGCAAACCTTCAATTTGCTTTAGGAAATGAGAGTCCGAATCAATAGCAGCAACTGCTTTGATTGAGTGTCGGTCCCTACGTGTGGCCTGCAGGGGAGCCTCCATCTTATGTGCGTAGACTAAAGCAGATCCGATATCCTTGGCATCTGCGAGTCTAAGTGCTTTTTGTGTCTCCGAATCCCGCACACTATCGATGAAATGCTGGAGAGCAAGATCTTGACGTGTCTCAACTGGGTAGTCCGAGAATGCTAGATGGGAAAGTCGCTGAATATAGGCAGCCAATTCTTGCAGACTTTCACTCACTTTTTGATAGCGGTACTTTAACTGCAATCGCCTGAATTCTTTAGTGCACTTCCTTCCAAACCGCAGCTCAAGTGAACCCGATAGGGCTTGAAAATCATGCCTTTGCGCTTCAGGAAGTGTCTCGAGGATGTCGGCTGCGTCTCCTCTTAAAGAAGCTGCCAAGTGAAAAGCTTTAACTTGAGAATTCCATCCATTAGCTTCCGCTACCATCGTAAACTGTGTTTTGTATACTTGCCAGAATTTTTTTCCATTGAATGTTAAGAGTTTAATCGGGGCTAGAGAAGGAATAAATGCCCCTTTGGGTTTCTCATGTCCATTTGACATTTGCCCCTTCAGGCCTTCAATCTCCTTATTCACATTTTCTAATGCTACTCTTCAATGTTTTCACGATCCTTCTTTTCAAGACTTCCTTTTATCTTCAAAACTTTACTTTCAACTGAAGTTACCTTTTATTTTCCATTGCATTAATTTTCTCCTGGATGATATTGGAGAATTCTTCTTTAATCCTTACAATGTCCTTCATCAGTTATTCCAGTCCAGCTTTCATCTCTTTCTGTCTAGCTTTCATCTCTTCTTGTCCAGCCTTCATCTCCGTCATCTACTCAGCCAACCTTTCGAGAAGACTTTTCATCATATCCATATCCATCTTTTTAGTGATACGCTACTTCAACTCTTCAATCCCACTTCTAACTCCAGTTGTACCGCGCTTCAGGGTTCGTGCTGATTGAAAGTCGATGAAACAATCTCTTAAAAATCTCAAGACTTTTATTCGTAGCAATTTCGACAGGACGCAGGAAATCCCAGCTGTACATATCACAATTACACAGCTCCAATTCAGTTAATTTCACAGAAAACAGCTTCCAAATGCAGAAGTCTCTAATATCTCAGACAGATAACAGCTGCTATGCACTAGACTAGCAATAAAAAAAATAACCGTCTTTACTACTGCTTGTCCTCTTTACTACTACTGCTTATATCTCGGCAGGTGGTATTCATACCTAATTTGGCGTGAAAATCTAAGATTTTCACCAACATTCTAGGAGATTTTAGGCTATCTCGCTTAATATAGGTCCTAGAGCTTCGATGATGGAACTTTCCAGAAACATCTATTTTTCGCCAAATCTCGCCAAGTGATTATCAAGAATCCCGTCAAAGGTCGCCAAGTCGCTAAATCTCTAAAAATGCCGTTTTTTTTTAACATTGAATGTGCAATTTTTGACCAAACTCTGAGTATTTCCGATCTGTCTGAGATATTTTGAGACAAATACAAATAATATATATATATATATATATATATATATATATATATATATATATATATATATATATATATATATATATATATACATATATATATATATGGATGGATGGATGGATATGTGTTTGGGAAATGTAAACGTTACAAGAAATTTTTTTAAAAAATCAAATAGAATTGTTATTTCGAGCACCAGTTTGTCTGATTTTATTTACCCGGGGAAAATATTTCATTATATAAACACATGCGGTAGTTACGTTTGGGCCTGTGTGATTGCTTACTTTCTTAACCTTATATGTATCTCTGGGTTTAGCTTTAGTAACTCGATTTGGTCCGAAAAATTTAGGTCTGAGTTTGAAGCTTACATTAAATTGAGTACGTTGGACCCCTTTTAAATTGTCAATTTGATACTGGGGAGTCTTTTTTTCTCTTATTATATGTTCTTTGATTCTCAGACCAAATATAGAGAATATTTCGCTTAATGTTTTGAAGGATGCTTTCTTTGATCTAAATATTTTTCTTCTAGCTCCTCCATTATTAGGTTAGGTTATCTTAATGTCTTCTTTATTTCTTATCTGAACTCCAGTTAGCAGTTCAAATGGTGTCCATTTAGTACTACGACTGATTATACTGTTCAGGATTCTTTACAGCCTTTCTCTAATCGATATCATTCTGTAGCATCATCAAGTGGTAACTTGATCAACACTGGGATTAGAGTACGGTGGATTCTTTCAACTTGACCGTTACCTCCTGGAACTCCAGTGGTTATTTGTAGATATATTCCATCTTCTACAAAAGGTTCTGGATGTGAATGCAGACCCTCAATCGCTTATTATTTGTTTGGGGTTGCCAAATGTACTTTTTTGTACTTTTAACCTTTTTATAGCTTCTTTTGAGGGAACAGTTTTTACTGGATATAACCAGATGAATCTCGTAAGAGCATCAACTACCGTAAAAATGTGCTGATAGTTTTTATTAGTTGATGGCAATGAGCCAATAAAATTGACATGATAAGTATTTAGAGGTGATTCATCGTTAGGTATTGGATTCAGAAATCCTTTCTTTTTTCCTGACTTTTTATTGGATAGAATGCAAGGCACACAATTAACTATTACATGTTGGGTAAGTTTAGTTAAATTTGGATTAAGAAATTCTTTCTTTTTTCCTGACTTTTTATTGGATAGAATGCAAGGCACACAATTAACTATTACTTGTTGGGTAAGTTTAGTTAAATTTGGATTAAGAAATTCTTGTTTGACCATTTCTTCAGATTTGACATCTGAGAAGTGATCCTTTTTATGAACTAGTTTACTTCTTCAATCTGCATAACTCTAGAGGTAACTATGAGTTCATACCAGTTTAAAAATTTATATAGTATTCCATTCTTTTTCGAAAAAATACTGCGATTTCTCGCTACCTCGGAGTGTTTTTAATGTACTAATATTTTCATTTTCCGACTGTGCTTTTTTCAATCTGGTGATCAGTGTATCATCCCTAATCATCATGACTGGATATCTGCTCAAAGCATCATCCTTTGACCTGGCCGGTAAATTATTTCATATTCAAATTCTTCAATCAGTAATGCCCGTTTAGCAATATGAGTAACTAGCTCTTTCTTGCTCATGGTTTTTATGAATGCTTAGCAATATGTTACTATCTTGAATTTGTTACCTAATAGGTAAACACAATTTCTTCAGAGTTTCTACAACAGTAAAGTCTTCTATCTCATTACTGATGAATTTTTCTTCAGCAGGGCTTGTTTTCTTAGAATTTAGGGGACAGGCTGCAGCCTTTCATCTTCTGCCTCTTGGTGCAGCCCAGCATCGTAACCCTGTTGGCTTGCGTCAGTATGCAATTCATTTCTTTTTCCTTGTTTAAAGATAGTCAAAACTGGACTGTTTGTCAAAATTTCTTTCAGTTTTTCAAAAGCTTCTCTTTGAGATTGACCAAAATTAAGGGAATTCTCTTTTCTTAATAAATCACTGAGAGGTTTCATGATTTTAAAATATTCAGGTACAAATATTCGAAAGTAATAGTAAGACCTAAAAAACTTTTAACTTGTTGTTCAACTGTTGCTGGTTCAGGAAAATTTCTTACAGCGAGCGTTTTAGTGAGTGAAGGGCGTATAGTACGGTTTTCCGCAATATGTCTTAAAAATTCTACTTTTCTTTTTAGAAACTGTTATTTTTTTAATTGGACTTCAAGATCATGTTTGGATGCAACTTCGAGAACGATTCTTAGTTTATTCAAACCTTCTTATTCATCTGCTGGCGAAATTATTAAATCATCCATGTAAATTATTACTATGCCTTTATCCATCAAATCTAGAAATATATTTTAAACATATCATTGAAAAACGCTGGGATTAGTACTTAAGCCTAATAATATTTTGTTAAATTCATATTGTCCTTCGGGAACAATAAATGAAGTGAATTTCCGACAATCCTCATTGACGTCGACATGGAAAAATCTTTCATCAAATCCAAGGTTGTATACACTTTTGCATCTTGTAGTCTATAGAGTACATCATTTATTAAAGGTAGTAGAAATCTATCCTGGACAAGCTTGTGGTTTAATTTGCGGTATAAGACACAAAGTCTGGAATCTCCATTTCTCTTCACTAACCACTAGACTAGCATATTCGTATAAACTAAGTCTAATGATTCCTTGTTCAAGCTACTCTTCAGCATGTTTGTTGACCTTTTGCTTTTCTAAAAATGGCAAACGAAGAGCTGCTTGGTAGTCAGGGATATCATCTTCCAAAAATTGTCTCATTGAAACATCTGTGGTTTTTATCTTCTAAGGTTTGTAAGATGAAATTATCCTTGTTAAATCATTTTCTATTTGTGAGTCGAGGGTGTGATTTAAATCTAACTCATCTTCGAGATGTAATTCCAGTATTTGCATCAGTCATGCCTTTTCCTCAAATTTGTGGAATTCAACTCCATTTTGGGTAAAATTTAAAAAAGCTTATTTCAAAATGTCGGTGGCTATGACGCCTTGAAAGTTAAGATGCTCAGTCGGCACAACATGCAATGTTAAGGAATAATGATCTTCGTCTGTGACGAAGTCATGTTCAAAAGAACCTTTCGTCAACACTTGAGATTTACCTATTCCAAGTAGGACAATACATTTCTTAGAAAACTTTGGTTGGTCTACAATCTTTGTACTTACGTCTTCTTGGATGAGACTAACTGAACTACCAGTATCCATAAGAGTGGAAATAGTTTTTTTACCAAGTGTAATATTTTTCAGGAGTAGCTCTTTTTGCGTGATAACAGAACATGTTTGTACTTCAGAGATCGATGGTCTCACATGTTCCGACTCTTTCTTGACTTTAGGGCAATTGTAGCTTAAATGATTAGGAGAATGACGATTGAAACATTTTCTAGGCATTCGTTTTACAAAATCTTTACTCTGACGAGTCTCATAGTGTTATCTTTCAGGTGTGAAATTTTCAGTTCTCCTATAGCGATTTTCACATCATACGAAATTAACGAACTTATTCGGTAATCTGGCTTCTTGTTTTCGAAGAGATGGGGAGAAGCATGGTTTCGGCTTCAATGTCCTCCGGACATCTTCAAAATCCTCGAGTTTCTCTACTAGATCCTCTGGCGAGTTAATACTGGGCCATTCGTATAAATGATACTCTTTAAATTCGACTGCAGCTCTTATCTTCATTTGATCTGCTATGATCAGATCTCGCAACTGGTCAAAGATTTTGACGTTAAGTCCTTCAGTCCATCCATTAAGGAATGTTTGAATTTCTTGGTAGAAATCTCGCCATGTATTTTCAGCACTTTTTTGGTGAGTGACAAACAACTGACTAAACTTCTCAGGAGTTATTTTGAATCTTTTGAGTAACAGTATCTTCACATGATTGTAATCTTTTGCTTTTTCTTCAGGCTGTATAGCATTTAGTTGCATTATTTCTTGTTAGAGTAGATCCAACAGATGTGTAACCCAAAACTCTTTTGATTCGGACATCATATAAGTTTGGCGCTCAAATAATATAAAATACAGACTGATATCTTCATTCATAATCAAATTTATGTAGCAATTTATTCAATTCATTGTTCGGTATGACTAGAATATTTACCGTCAATATCACTTGAATCGACTTAATCTGAGCCTCAATTTTTAGCTTTTCCAAATCTACTTCATCTTATGGTATCTTCCCTGCTAATGCCTCTCGTTTTCTCTTCTCTGCTGATTCTTCTTGTCTCCTCATCTCTGCTAATTCATCTTTTTCTTTCCTCTCTTTAATGATATAATCATACATCAATTTGGTGTCTTCCTAGTTGTACACTGTGATATTTTTAATTAAATTTTTAACATTGTTTTAGTCATTTCAACTGTTGCCTCTAAACTTAAATCAGCTGCCAGGTTAGGTAAGTCCTCTTTCTTACCATTTAATAAATGAGACATTTTGCCACGAAATATATTTTAAATGCTATATATATAATAACTAACTATTCCGAAAAAAGAAAATCTATAAGAACTTTTTTAACTCAGAAGAATGAAATTATTTTGCTAGGTTTCGTTAAATAAGTTTGAATTGATTCTGCTAAAGTGAAAATAATAGTTATACACAAAATTCAAAATAATTTACGTTCTCAACCAACATATGCACTGTGTGCAAAACTTAAGCAACAATGTAAATTTTAAGCAGATAGCCATGAAATTGCAGAAAAAGGGGTTATTGCGATCAGTACAACGAACACGAAATTCGGTAGAAAGGTGATGCGAATGCAATTGTCAGGAACAAAACGTCATAGATGACGTGAGTGTGTACGCAAAACGCATGCGGTCGGCGTGCGATACTCAAGACTATAATAAAATGAAGAACTGAGGCGCAATTAAAGACATTCGCCATAAGTGCAAGTGAGTTCTTTCGTGAAATATGGCTAGAAGAAAACACTTTGATGACCTCACACGTGAAAGAATGATCGGGAAGCTGGAGAAGGGCTTAGTTTGACTAGTGTAGCTGAAGAGTACGGAATCTGCAAATGTGTCGTTTCGAGCTCTTGGAAAGCCTTCCAAACCATAGGTACAGCTGTTAAAACGGTTGGTGGTGGCCGCCCTAGGAAACGACTGCAGTGGATGACCAATTTATCATCCTGCAGGCGAAAAGAGTCCGATACCAGTCTGCAAGCACCAATGCTCAGCAACTGTGTACAGCAACAGGGCTACAGGTGTCGTGGTTTGCTGAGGCCAGACGTCTTCACAAAGGTGGCCTATTTGCCCGCCGTCCTGAACGTTACATCCTTTTCAAAATTGGCTATCAACCCACCGTTTAGAGTGGTGTAAGGAACTCAGAAACTGGACATCTCATAAATGGTGCCGTGTCCTCTTTACGGATGATAGTCGCTTCAGTGCCACAAGCGATTCTCAACGCCAGTTGATTTGGAGAGAGGTTGGAACACGGTTTCATCCCAGAAACATCACGGAAAGATACCGTTACGGTGGTCCTGTAATTGTCGTCTGAGGAGGCATTATGCTAAATGAGTAGACTGAGTTCCACGTTTTCGACAGAGGCTCTGTAACCGGAGATCGCTATTATAAGGAGACAATCCTTCCCCATGTGCGTGTGTTCCGAGGTACTATTGGACGAAATTTCGTTTATAAGGATGACAGTGCACGGTCACTCAGGACTGCTGATGTTAAGTAGCTACGAAAAAGTGAAGATATCACTCGAATGAATTATAGATAGCATTCTTCCCTGATTTAAAACCCATAGAACATGTGCCAGATGCTTTGGGGAGACGCCTTGCGGCACGATTACATCCTCCGGGGAACACGCTACTACTGAAACAGATACTGATAGAGGAATGGACACTCTTACCTCAAAAACTATTGGAATATCTGGTGCTGAATATGGAGAGACGGTGAGAAGCAACCATTGCAGTAAGGGGAGGGCATATCCCATACTAAGAAACATCTGCTTGTTGTTCTTCCTCTTGGACAGACAATCATATGTAACAACACTATGAATTCAATAAAGTCTTTTTTGTTTGATTCCATACTATATGCATTGTATTAATTTTTTGCCCAACTATGCTATTATCATTGATTAAGTACAAAATGATGTCTCATTTTTGAATTTCATGTTCCCCAGATGATTTATCGTGGGCAATTTTCGTTATATGGCAAAAAAAACACATGTTGCTTAATTTTTCACACCAGTATATATATATATATATATGTGTGTGTGTGTGTGTGTGTGTGTGTGTGTGTGTGTGATGGCCAATGTTACTAATTGTTCAAATTAAGGAATCAAACCTTGAATTTTAGCACATTTAATATTGAAGTTTCACATTAACAATTATTGCACACACTGGACGAGACATTTCTCAATAACTTTTAAAAACAAAAGTAATTATCGTCTTAACAGCTACGAGACATCAACAAAGGCGTCTTCCTTGTTTCGATAACTTAGTTGACTCTTCTTCAAGAGCGTGCTCCCTTCAGTTGCAGAGGCAGCGCCCTCTATGATAAGGTGTTTCTTCTACAACTATACATTCGGCCATTCTGGAAGAAGATGACCTCAGCTTCATGATTCTAACAAAAGAAAGATCGTCTCAACCAAAAAACAAAGCTGAAAAGGGAAAATTCAATAGCAGTAACAAGTTGATAACTCGAACAGCATTTATCAATCTTGGAACATCATCGTCTTCGGAAATCACTATCATCTATGAAGTACCATCATCTTGCTTTGTCATCCGCTTCACTTTTCTCTTCGCTTTTTTCCCCAACGTCTTCAAAAACATAGATAAATCCATTCATGTTTGGAGGGAAATAGTCATAATTGGGAAAAATTCATAATCTGTGGATTCACAGTCAAATAAACGAAGTATAATTGAATATTTTATGTTACACACCATCTTTTTATAAATTCTGCACAAGTTGTAATCCGATGATGATTTATATTTTAAGTAGTACTGTGACACCCGCCCGACCCGGGCGTCCTCTTGTGCCATCACTAGATTCAATAATTAAACAATACGACACAAATAATTATAAAAACCACCAAAACAACTTTCACAATTTATTAGTATATATTTACTATGACACAAATGGCTACGCTCTCCAGGGTAAGCATTCTAACCCCTTAATTCAACCCACCAATAGTAATCTAACCAACTCTTACCGCTAGTCCTTCCTCGACTGCAACTCAAACTCTGGAACAACTGTTGAAAACAATTGACAAAATCTTTCTGCAGCAATCCTTACTCGAACCATCCACTGTAACTTTAACTCCTCCTTTCTCTTATCTAACACTTCAGCTTCACCTCATCTCACCTACAGCGCCTCTCTCAGATCCTCCTTCAGATGTAGTTTATATATTTCCAAACCTAACACTTCACTTTATTCCTAACTGCTTTACATACTAACTTTATGTATCCCATTTCATTTTTGGTTGGGCAAAGGTTTTTCAGTGAAAGCAATCAATATCAATTGAAAGTCCCCAAGGTTAGTGAAGAGAAACCGCGAATAGCCCAATGTCACAGTACTTTCTAAGGGTCCCAGGTGATCTATTTGATACGTGTGTAAAGGTAAATCATCGTTATGAATTGAAAGAAGGAATCCTTCCTGCTTTCCTTTTTTACGGTTTACATGAAAAAAAAACCATTTTTTAAATCAATAGTACTAAATATTCGTAATTCTTACAATAGATCTAAGACATCTTCAATCAATGTTAAGGGAAATTTGTCTTTAACAACAACTTTATTAGCTTTCTGTAATCAATGCATACTCTTTTTTCGGCATCTTTTCGTAGAGCGTTACCCTGTTTATCAAAATTAGCTTGAAATTCGGCTTTAATCATTTCTTTCAATTTTTCAGTATGCTTGGTATTCATTGAAGAAAAAGGTTCTATAATTCCCTGTTTTAAGCATTCAGTTATTTGAGCATCAACAATCTTATTTTCCGAAAAAGGTAAACGTCATGATCGTTGATATACTGGTCAGTTGTTTTTAGTTAAAATATTTAATTCTATGTTAATTGATTTAATTTTCCTCTGTTGGTAATTTAAAATAAACTGACTGACTTCATCTTTAATGGATTTGGAAATAATTATAACCTATATTTTCTTCAATTTCATTAAAATTAATGTTTACTGGTAAAACTTATATAAAATATAGTTTTCTTCACATGGAGTCTTATTTTTTTATTGTAAATTCATTGTCATTTATTATAACTTCACCTTGCAAAATTACATCAAGTCCTATGTTAGCATTATGCGGTATAGTACCGTTTTCAATAACGCATATGTCAGTAATACACGTAAAGTTATCAATTTGTATCTCTCTTTTAAATACACTTAAGGGCTTTATTTTACTATCTCCTAAACCTGACAAAAAAGAATTACATTGATTCAGTTCACAAATATTTAACTTTTCAAATATATTTTTAGAAATTAAAATAGCTTGACTTCCAGTATCTATCAATGAATTAATATTTAAATTACCGAAACGAACCCCTTAGGAACAGATTTGTTTGTTTCGCAATATTGAGAGATGTTGCGTTATCATTGGGTTTGGTTTCCTTAGGTAATTCGAACATTCAGAAGCCTTAGGTCCAAAGTTTTGACATCTGAAACATTTTAAACGTTTATTTTTATGTGTACAAAATTTAGATAAATGTCCTTTACCACCACAATTAAGACAAAATTTAGTATTCTGATCATAATTACTTAATCGTTTTTGATTCATAAAATTATCAGATTTTTGTATTACTTTACTAAAGTAAATCTTAAGTTTTTCTCTAAATTTGCGTAAGTCTTTGTAACCGTACAAAACTAATTTATTTTCGTTTCTATCGTTAATTCCTCTTATAATATATTGCATTAATGCGACATCATCAATTCTCCTTCGATTACCCAACTCTTTTATTATAAAATAATATTCTTGTTTTGACTCATGTTCTTTCATTTTATGTTTACTTAATATTTCATGCAAATGGGCTGAATTAGTAGTGACCTCGAATTCATTTATCCGCATTTCCTTCAGTTTCTGCTATGACGTAATTTTCAATTCACCTTTTACAAAAATGAAGCATTACCACAGTAATATTTCGTGTTTTTCGTGTTGTAGGTTCTAAGTTTCATTTCTGAAGATTCATTCACTACCAGATACACAATCAACAGCCTAACTTTAGTGGCTAAAGTTTTTATTTTTTTGTTAACAGCCACACAACACACACAATTAATACAATATTTAAAACTCACTAACACTAAACATTTGACTGTTGTTTCATGCCATTTTTGTTCGTCATGCTACCGGTCATAGCCGCCATTCTTTCTTCCTCCTCTGTTGTTGTTCCGTCTCTCCTTATATCGATGGCATCGCCACCTATATTGTTTTTTTTTTTAGTCCGGTGAATCTTACACGGCCCACCAACGGAAGCACATGCGTCATATTTAATGACCAGGTTCTAAAAGAAAGAGGTTAGTCACACACTCACGAAAGAGTCCTAATTCAGAAACAAAATATCTAAACCTTAGCTGAGGAGAGTGCACTATCTAAATTAAAAAAACACATGAGGCATGACTTAAATATGATCATTAATGCACAAATATAATGAAAATAAGGCAATAACATAAGGTTATATAATCACGAATATATATAATAAGTCTATTATTTTGACACTAATTTTCTAAATATATACACAAATAGGAATATGCTTTAATACTGAAATAAGTACTACAAAGAACTCATGTGAGTGGGTTGTGATCGGACACAACCTGTATTTGAGATCCGAAGATCCAACAGTCAAACTTTTTCAATGCACTTAGCACGGCATAGGCCTCTCGTTCTATTGTTGACCAGTTCATTTGGCATTTGGTTAATTTCTTACTGTAGAATAAAATTGGGTGTTCCATTCCCTTTTCATCGTTCTGAGCAAGGCATGCGCCGACTATAGTAGCAGAAGCATCTGTATACAGCTGAAACGGGCGGTTCAACACAGGGGTATAGAGAGTAGGCATTTCGATTAAGCTTTTCTTCAAACATTGGAAAGATTCTTCAGCTGTGTCATCCCAAGGAATTTTATTAGGAATATTTTTCTTAGTTAAATTTGTCAAGGGTAAAACAATAGAAGAAAAATTCTTAATATAGTCACGATAATAGCTTGATAAGCCAAGCAGTCCTCGTAACTGTTTTTTGGTCATTGGTTTCAATAACTTTGACATAGTTTCCATCTTTTGAGGATCAGGAGCATGTTTTCCAGAACCCACCACGTGACCTAGAAATTTAACTTGGCTCTTTCCGAAATCCCACTTCTCTAAATTGACAGTTAGTCCAACTTCTCTCAAAGTCTTAAAAACATTTCCCAAATGTTGCATGTGATCTGACCATGTTTCTGAAAATACTGCCACATCGTCTATGTAGGATCTACAGTACTTTTGATGGGGATTCAACACTTGATCCATAGATTTTTGAAATGTACTTCCTGCATTCTTCATTCCAAAAGGTAGGACTTTCCACTGATAATGTCCAGAATGAGTAACGAAAGCAGTAAAATGTTTTGAGTTTTCTTCCATAGGGATTTGCCAGTATCCCTTCGTGAGGTCTAAAACCGATATAAAATGAGCTTTGCCTATCTCGTATATTAAATCCGTTGCATGCTTCATTGGATATGCATCAGGAATATTAAAACTATTCAAAAGTTTAAAGTCTATGCACAATCTAATGCTTCCATCTTTTTTCGCCACGCACACCACCGGGTGCGCCCAATCACTATCACTATGTTCAATCAAGTCCATATCCAGCAGCTCATTAATTTGACGTTCAACTTCTTTTTTGAAGAGCAATAGGAACTCTATATGGTTGTAATCTTTTAGGTGAACTATCTGCCGTAACTTTAACAGAATGACCTTTCACTTTTGCTTTTCCAGTACGATTCCGAAATATGTCTTCATATCGTCGTAACAAATTTCTTAACTGGTATTTCTGTTGGGCATTTAAAACATTAGGCATTTGATTCAACTCGATATCAAGTTAGGTTGAGTTTCCTTATCTGTGGGAGCATAATGCAATTCACCAAAATCGGTATCTTGATCAAATATTACCCCAACATGATCAACTCTTGAGATATAAGGCCTTAGCTTATTTATATGTAATTCTCTAGTACTACCGTCTTCCATTTGAACTAAACAAGAGTGGGGTCTAGTGAGCTGTACTACCTTGGCTGGTCCTATCCAAGTGTTAAGCAATTTATGCGTAGATGAAGGAATAAGGATTAGAACTTCATCTCCAACAGAAAAACTTTTTTCTCGTGATCTCAAATTATAGTGTGAAGTCATACGTTCCTGATTTTTAGTACTGTTTCCCGATGCGATTTCGTGTGCATCTTGCAACTTCTTTTGCAGTTGTTTCAAGTATTCTTCAACAGAACGAGCAGCACTAGTAGGGATTTCTCTTTCTCCTGTCCAAAATTCCTTTAAAATGGTCCTCGGTCCAGATGGTAGTCTTCCATAAACTAATTGGTATGGTGATACACCAGTAAGTGCATGAGGTACTATTTCTCTATAAGCAAAAAGCAAATATGGGAGAGGGACATCTCACTCATTTCCATGCTCTTGAATATTTTTGTTTAACATGTCTTTCAAAGTTCTATTCCAACGTTCAACTGCTCCCATACTCTCAGGATGACCTGGAGTAGAAAACCTAGGAGATACTCCCAGCACGTCTTGAAAGGCTTGAGTCAATTGTGCTGTAAAATTGGTACCTTGGTCTGTGCATATTGTCTTTGGGAACCCAGTTTGACAGAAAATTTTCATCAGCACTTCGCGAGTAGTTTTTGCAGTGATGTTCTTTGTTGGTATGACTTCCGCCCATCTTGAGCACAGATCAATGGCACATACAATATATAAATGCCCTCTTCTTGATCGGGGTTCTAACGGTCCGATGCAATCCACGCTCCAGACTTCGAATGGATTATTAGGTCTTACAATGGGCTGGATCGGAATCCTATCTCTGTATGTTACAGTCCTTCGTAACTGACAAGGTTTGCACGCTTCGCAATATGTCTTCACATCCCTCTTTAACGAAGGCCAGAAAAAGGAATATTTAATACGTTGCTTTGTTTTTTGTTCTCCTAAATGTCCAGCTAACGGAATTTCATGAGCCATTTGTAGAATTTCCTTTCTTTTTCACGCAGGTAGGACAACTTGCTTGATGATTCCCCACAAACAACGTCATTATGCACTAGCAGATCATCTTGTATTTCATATGCCTTTTCTTTGTTATTTGCTTGTTCCCAGACGCTTATTAATGTTTCATCTTCTTTCTGAAGTTTTATAAAAGTCCTTCGGGTCTCACTGTTAAGATTGGATCTCACTTCGTTTTCAATGTTGACTGCGTCTGTCGATACTCTTATGTCAGAGCATGAATCCTCTTCAAATGCTTGGACTTCACATACGGTTGAATTCTTAACCTCATCCAGTTGGACTTCATGAACAATGACTTCCCTTGCATTCGCACTGCATAACTGTATGTTTTCCAAAAGGGCTTCATATGCGGTTTGACAAACTAACATGTCGTTCACTAGTTTCTTTGAAACGGCACATGTAA
>BMAW01043369.1:57420-105744 GCA_019974015.1 Nephila pilipes | reverse complement strand
TGTGTGTGTGTGTGTGTGTGTGTGTATGTGTGTGTATAAATGGTCCATTTTTTATTATGAATCTAAGTATATTTTTAATGGATTCTTTTTTCACACATTTAGAATTTTTTTCTTTTCTTTTTTCTTTCATTTCTTTGGTATTACTACCAAATTAGAAAACTTCATAGTATTAGGACTTACTTTTCTTAGTGTATTACCTTTTTTATAAAATAAGTTTCTGAAGTGTGAAAATTGTATGTCTAATTTCTGATATAAACATGGTATACTGAATCTCAAGCCTGATAGCATTTATTTCAATTTTTGACTTAAAGTTCTTAATTTTTTTATTCTTTATTTACGCCCTGTGTTTCTAATAAAGTTTTTGATGTTTTGAGTGTTGTATTTTTCTAAATTACTGAATTTTTTTAAAAATTTTTTATGTATTCTCCTTTTTGCATTATAATTACTTGTACATTCTTTAAATATTAAGTGACCCTTTTCTTAAATTTTGTGATTTATTTTATTTATGATCATACAAATTATTTTTATACAAATATTAATTTTATAGTAATTTTATTTTTTTTTCTAGATTTAATTTTAATTTTTTTTATCTGTAATTGATAATTATATTAGGAATTCATATACATGTTAATCTGCAATCTAATAAACAAAAATAATATATATATATATATGAGTGTGTTTATTTTAATAAATACAGGGATAATTTTTCATGCTTAAGTAAACTACTCTTAGAGAAGAATGGATTAGTGTTTATATGTACACTGTCCTAATGCACATGCGAGAATTTTTCCTGTTTCCAGAAATATGTATGGTAAACTATGTATGTATGAAAAAGTGTAAGCTCAAGCTATCAGTTTCTTTTTTGAAAAAACAATAGAAAAAACTCAAAAAACAGTACTGCATTTAATTTTGTTTAATCCATTCTAGGTCAGAGTGTAAGCTTTCGCTGTACTTAGTGTACAATGATACAGTTCCTTGATGATATCTCAAGAGATTTTTTTGAGGAATTATCCTCATTTGTTAAGC
This sequence comes from Nephila pilipes, assembly GCA_019974015.1. NCBI lineage: Eukaryota > Metazoa > Arthropoda > Arachnida > Araneae > Nephilidae > Nephila > Nephila pilipes. The sequence goes on along the minus strand of BMAW01043369.1, from coordinate 104,718 downwards.
TAAACGTAGCCCTACGTAGCCAAAATGTACTCGGGGAGTGTGAAGTTAGCTCATTATGAAGTGTGATATCTGTGATTGGAAATGTTTGCGCTGTCTTAGGGGTAGATCAGAGGAATGACAACTAAACGCATCTTAGATTTTTCCCTTACGTATTCCTTAGGTGTAAGTGTGGCACGACTAATTTGCAAAGAAATTTATCTATCACAGAAAATCTCAAATCTTAACTAGAATAAATGTATTACTAAATTTTAATTTAGTCATATTTTTATTTCAGAATTTTTCTCAACTGCTATTGTTAATGTGTTAAGACAATCAATTTATATCTTATGAAATATTCTGATAATAATGAATATTTGTAAGGATAATATTTTCGAATATTTAGCATAATTATAAATTTCTTCCAGTTTAAGTTTGTATATTTTTCCTTCTTGTTTTATACAAGATAATTACTAAAACAACATTTTTATTATTTCTTAAAGAAACTACTAATTTTATACTGAAAACACACTAATTTGCATTACTAAGCTCTACGAAATATTTTAAATAAGATATTTATTAATAAAATTTAGAAAGGATTAATTTATCAAAAAAATAATGGAAACCAAAAATTAAAGCATCTGGAAATACATACAATTAATTCTCTCCTTTATGTGAATATTTAATTCATCTGCACAAGAAAAAAAATCTACAAAAAGAAAACTGAAGGACTCTACACACAAGAAAAACTATAACCCTTTTATTTTACTGAGACTAGCCAATTATATACATACCTACCACATAGATTCATTATACGCATAAGTTTTTTTTTTCTTTTGTGCATATTTCATTCTAGATTGTTCAACAAAACTGAAATTCTTTATCAGAGAAGAAAAGTGTAAAAATAGTGTAAATGAATAAATTCTAATTTTTTTCAACCGAAAATTCCGCGAAAATTTGAATTTTTAATTAGGAGATGAATCACAGGGTATTGTTCCGCTGCAACCATAAAAACACATTTTAAATAAGAGTCACGATTAAAGAAACCGAATTTTTAAAGACAAATAATAGCATGAAATAGGCATAGACATTAGTTATCAAATTATTTAAATGACACAAAAACAGGAGAAATAATACTTAAAAAAGAAGGATACATTAAAGTTTCAATTGAAAATAAACTTTTTTCTTAGTTTCAAATTTATTTTGAAGTAATTTCAGTAATTTTATTGAGCATTACATTTTTATGTTCCTCTTTAAAAATATCAAATTTACATTCTAATAAACATGAATAGGTTTTATGGCTTCGAATACATAGTTAACTAGTACATATAAGGCGATTTCTATGGGAAAGAAAAATTAATTTGAAACGTTGATAAAAATAATGTATTTCATTTCACTATTTTCAGAAGATAATTATAAATGAATTTTTCATTTTGAAAAAGCATCGTCTCCTCATAAGAATATAATTTTTCCTTTATTGAGATGAACAATTTTCAGAATGTGCTTCGGCTTGTGAAAAATCAAGTCTGCTTACAAAGATATATAATTTTATGAAATCCACGATGAAAAAGCAAATATCACCGCAAAGCCTTAGAAGATATGTGAATAATATGCAATACATTAGAAAGAAAACTAGAGTAGTTCAGGTATTTTATCTGTTGTAGTTCCAGGTCATTCACTTGTTATTTAATTGTAGGACTATTTGAAATTATCTGGTTTATACTAGTAGAGCTTTTAGGGTTATGTTTTTGAGAACAGTGAGATCATTAAGAGTAGTCAGTGCATATTTAATGGAAGAGATAAGAGAAATTCTCTAGGAATTGAGCATTATGAAATTAAATGCAGGAATAAGATCTATCAAGAAGTGTTTTAACAGATGAAATAGGTCCCACTTTCATATGGAATACATTAGACCATACTAAACATCTGCGAAGCCATCAAAATAAAATTTGTGAAATGAATGGATATAAAGCCTTTTCAAATTGATCGATTCAGTTAGTTTAAGTATTAATTACATCAACTGTAAATAGAAAAAATTTTGAAAACTAGACGATTCATTCGGGCTTAAAATTTTAAATGTATTATCATGATTTCCAGGAACATAATTCTGAAATTACAGAGATACAATCACTAACATGAACATATACAGTGCTTATGTTTAACGCATTCTTTAAGAAATTATGGTTTTATTACAATTAAAAACAATTAATTAACATGCAAGAATTTTTAAAATTTCATTTAGATATCTTTATTTATTTATTTAGTAAGAAAAATATGTTATTAGGCTTTTGCCAAAGCCGAAGGAAAAAATATTTTATAAGACTTTTGCTTCGAAAATGCACATGTAATAATAAATTTAATGAAAAATAATAAAATGACTGTATTTTATTGGTAATTATTTTAAACAGTTAAAAGGTTTATCACATGTAGTCAGTTTTAAAAATGGGATCTAAAGAATTATTATTTTAAATGCTCTTACAGTTGAATGAGCCTAACACACCCAATTTCCATATAAAAAATAGAAATTACAAAATCTTTTTAAAATTAATAAACTTCGTTTGTTATGTAGTTCATTTGCTGTAAAAAATCGCTTGACTATAGTAATTCATGTCTTTCATTTAAAAATTCTGCTCGTCATAATCAATTAGTATCCGTAACTAAACGTCGATAATATAACGAGACCGACATTAGGGATAACATTTCATTTTGCAAACTTTCATCTGATACTGACATTTCGCAATTTGTCTTACGTAATATTTCATACTCAAATACACATCTGGATAAATTTAAAATTTATATCAGATGACTTTAAATTGCTTTCATGTTATACATATATAAAGTTGCATACCTAGTATTCAAAAATAATTTTCAAACATGGAACACTTTTTCATACAGCAAATATTCAGAGTTTTATATCACATTTTGACGTCAATATCGGACAGATAGAGTTGCACATTTTATTACCCGACACATTTTACTCAATTTTTTTTCTGTAAAGTTTCATATTCTGTAAAGTTTCATATTTTTTCTGTAATGTTTCATATTTCGTCTCTTTTATCTTGGAAAAAGTGTGTAAATTTGTGAGTTATACTTTTTCTTTTATTATTTCATTTGATATTACTTTATTACATTTATCGCTTCTTTTTTTTTATAGGGAATTAAAGTTAGTTTCTCAAAGCTGGCGTAAGCAAATACTTAAAAATAAAAAGAATTCTCCTTCTTTTAGTTTCAAATTATAAAGCTCTTCTCACAAGCAGCTCAAATGAAAGAAAAATAAAAATGAGTTTATTCCATGAGCACAATATATATTGATTTTTTTTTTCTTATTTTAGCTGAAAAAGATTTCAGTTAAGATGCGCTAAGTCTTAATTTAGATTTATAGGTTTAATAGTTATTTATCGTTTGCACAATGCTAAAAAAATTAGGGAAACACATAGTTATAGTAAAAATATACAATTATTTACATCGGTAAATAACATAAAATAAAACAACTGCTATAATTTAAAGCGCAACGGAGAGCAGCAGATAAAAACTTCACTTGCGAATCAAAGTTCATGACGTCAAAAATTAGAAAAAGAATACAAATGCAGAAATCGTGGTTATACAGAAGCTTTCCACTGTTTCAACTGGGAAATTCAATTTTTCCGATTTTGTTTTGAGAAAAGGTAATTTGAAAATATCACATCAATGTGATTTACCATAATTTAAAACTTGATGGAAAGTTATTGGAGTCAAATGCCATTTACTTACGAGTTCAGTTCTATTTGAGTGACACCAGACCTGTTTTGGTATGGAAAGAAACATTCGAAATAACTCCACATTCCTTCAGTAAAACTCCAATTATAGAAGAGATGGTTTGGTGGTGTGGTTCAGAGTCTGCATGGGTGGATGTGCATAATATTTGGAATGGAAATTCGACAGCACAAAGGTATATAGACAAGACACTGGGACCTCATATCGTGCCTTAAGCTATGGCCATTGGTGACTCCTTTCTTTTAATGGAAAATATAATGCCAGAATTTATGCAGCTTGTCTGTTGGAAGACAACATGTTGGAATCTAAAGCAATACAGCGTATGGAGTCGTCAGTATGCTCCCCTGTCCTAAATTAAACCAACATGTTTCGAATGCTCACATAGCATCGAGACTAAGGTCTCATTTTACTGTTCGGAACTTGGATATTGCATTCCTTCAGTAGTAGAATAGTATTCTCCAAAGTCTTATCAATAGTCTTATCGTATCCATGCAAAATAGATGTGCAGCAATCTAAGATGTTCGAGGAAATCATATGCCTAGAAGATATATATTGAGCATTTGAGGTCATAACCAAAACATATTTTTTGTTATTTACATATACCCAAATTGTTTCTCTGAAACATCGTTTCGTGTTCTTTCCATCGTTTCAAAGATTTAATCTTCAGATACATTTATTTGCATAAACTTAATTTTTTTTCATCTCTTAATTGAAATTTGTCAATTTTGTTTGTTTGAATAAAATAAATAAATTTATTTCTCAAATGTTATTTATTTCTATGACACTCAAATCCCGGGCAATCTCTCCATGAAACAAATTAACTATCAGGTATAAAAACTTATTTAAATGAAAAGATTGTTAATTTATTTGTTAAAGGAAAAAATTCAATGTTTATAAATTTGAAGACTACAGTATGAGGAAAAATATAAATGTTATAACCAAAACGAATTGTTCAATTTAAGGCATGTTTTATTTTGGAAATGAGTTGTAAGTTTAAGTTTTATTCTGTAGTATTGAGTGAAGGCAGCCCTTAGCAATGTTGCTACATAACTGCAAACTCGGTTATTATCACTAGAATAATCAATGATCGACAACAGCGATGCTCTTCATCACCTTTTAGAATTCTTTTTACATCATATTTCACTTGTTTAATTCACAGAGACAGAAGCGTAGTATGGGGAGTGCAGAAAGGGCCTTGGGTCCTAGTGACACTCATATGAGGGATGCAGGGAGTGGACCAGCGGGCTACAGCATCAGGACATGGTCATTAAATCAGATAACTATGATGTGATCGGTACTACTTGTGTGCTTATGCAGAATTTCAAGACAACCGGACGAGCAAAAGCGGTTCAAAATAGATAAACAAATATACTTACATTTATGTGAGGTTAAATAAATATTCAAAATAAGAAAATTAATTTCCTTTTTTGAATTTCGAATCGGATACGATTCTCTGCTGCTATGTAACAAATGCAATCAGTGTCTGCATTTCGATTTTTAAATTACTATGTTATTGACCATGAACAACTCATGGATGTGACGCTGAGCAGGTGACATTTAATTTCTTCAACTTTTTTTTTGCTATTTAGAAGAGAGATGCAGCATTGATATTGTTTATTTTATACTTTTATAAAGTTTCATGTGTACTGAATGGTACCAGGAGATCAGAGGTAAAATAAAATGCCAAATTTAAGACTCTTTCTTTGTGTAACATTTATGGTTTAAAAATTATTCGTACAGTTTAGAAATTTTGTGTGCCTAATAATGATATTTCTCTCGTTTTATTGAACTATATAAGTATTTTTTCGTCAAAATTTTTTTCTTTCCTTTTGAGTTGAATATGGCCATGATTTTTCATATATATTTATATTTAGTACCTTTTTTAAAATAGTATTCCATAAATATACAAAATATTTTACTCATAACACATTACACAAAATGTAGTGATCCTACTTTTTTGATGATATTATTGTACATTTTCTTTGAAAAAAATTAGAATTTCATAATTTTGGAAATTTAATTATTTTCTCTTTTTACATATAAAAAAATAATTCTAAAAAATTAGGTATCATTTAGAGAAAAATATTTTAGGTTCACTATATGCATAAAGTACATTACATAGAGGATGAAAAACTTGGAACCATAGTAATTAATAGCTGTTAAATGGTACTTAAATGCAAATATACGTCACAAAACATGTCTATAGTTAAATGAAAGGGAAAATAAATCGTTGCCACGAAAGAGTTACTTTTATAGTTCGATAAAAAGATTGAAATATCATTAAGCACGCAAAAAGTCTAAGCTCTACTAATAATTTGAAAAGATATATTTCACAAAAACCAGGAGTCTTAGGTATAACATTCCAGAATTCCTCAAATGCCCTGATACCCTTAAGTTTGTAAGTTTTTGCAAATTGAAGTTTATTTGTTCTATACATTTCATTAATTATATAGAAGTATTGAGGCAATTTTTTTTGATTATTTTTAAACTTTGGAATGCTTTTGCGGTTTTACACGCGTAGAATGCTATTTATTCGGTTTAACGTATTAACTATAAGTAATTTAATTTTACTCACACAATATATTCGTGGTATTTTTTTTAAAAAAAAAATATAGAAGGCTTCACATTTAGGATTCTCTCCGAGTGGCAGAAATCTAAGCTACGCCGCTGCATGGAGATAAAGGCCCTGGAAGGCTAAGATCTCTAATTACCATATCCAAACATCGTACTAGTTTAATTCAAGTGATAGTAATCTTTTAAAATCCAACACGAGAGGACTTGAGTCTAATATGAGATTCATGTGCTTTATTTTCTAAGAAATTGATTCAACCATTCGATAACTATCACCCGATCTCTTCTTTCCAATTACATTATTTTTCACAGTATTAATAATCTCAATCAAATATTAAGCAAAAGTAAAATTTGTTAAGTTTTACAGTTACACTACTGAAAATTTGAGATACGCACATCCATTCTTATCTTTCAATTTATCTACTTCTGCACTATGGTATATTGAATATTTTTTCATTTTATATAGCGTCGTAGGAAATGAATCCTTGATGAAAATTCTTTTCAATCAAAGGAATTCAATGAAATTTAAAAAAAAATAAAAGAAAAAATTAAAAACAGATTGATTAATATCCTATAAGGAAATACTGCATGCAATTGGTAAAACTATTCGAAGTATTTCTTGAAGAACTTTACTATTCCATACAAACAAACTAGTAAAAAATTTTGCATATATCTGCATATAAACATTCTGTGTTTGTTATCTGCATGACTTCAATGCCATAGTATCCCTTCGCAATCCTCTCAGTCATTTTTCAGTTATTAAATTGAGCGCTTTGAAAATAAGTAGTTCAACTAAGCATTAGTTTTTCAGAATCTGGAATTGAATGGCAAAATATTTTACATTTTCATTTCTTGTTCTGAAAAAAAAACAGATTCTGTAAGAATATAGAGAGATTCATACGTTTCTAAATTCTACATTAATTTTTATATACTGCTGTTTGTAGAAAATGCAACACCATGAAAGAATCATCAGAATCAAATGAAATTTAATGCAGAAACGACTTGTACTGATACAAATAAATGATGAAATTTTCAAAACAAAAGAAACAAATTAAGCGTCCGAAATCAGTATTTGGTGCAGACACCATGCGCTGCAATAAGTGCTGCTATACGACGTGGCATGGAGTCAAACAGATGTTGAATATCTGCTTGAGGAAGAGAATTCCATATCGCTTGTATGCGCAACCAAAGTTCGTCTTTGGAAACTGCAGGACGCGGATCACGAGCGAGACGCCGACCAACCATATCCCACACGTGCTCAATAGGCGACATATCCGGTGAATAAGCAGGCCAAGGAAGAAGTTGCATGCGTTGTGCTGAACAGAAGTCTCGAACAGTCCGCGCAACATGTGGGCGTGCATTATCCTGCTGAAAGATAGCTCCAGGGATGCCTTGAAGGAAAGGAACGACTTCGGGCTGTAGCACTTCACGGACGTACCTGTTGCTATTGAGATTACCCTCAATTCGTATCAAATTGGATCGTCCATGATACGAAATCGCACCCCAGACCATAACTCCGGGTGTTCGACCACTATGTCGTTCAATAATACACTCAGGAAGGCAGCGTTGACCGGCATAACGTCTAACACGAACACGGCCATCATGGGTCCACAAATTGAAGCGTGATTCATCTGAAAAGACAACTTGGTGCCAATCAGCTCGCCTGTCTCTGTGCTCAAGAGCCCACTGCCGACGCAGCCGTCGATGATTCGCCGTGAGGGGAATCCTGTATAAAGGCACCCTTGCACGCAATCCACGGCGCAGCAGACGACGACGAATTGACGAAGCCGACAATTGTACACCTGTAGCAGTAGACCAACGTGCTGCCAGCTGCCTGGAGGAAGCTGTGCGATCATTCACCGCCATGCGGAGCAGGTGTCGATCATCGCGCTCTGACGTCACCTTCTGTCGTCCAGTGCCTGTTTTTCGAGTTGTTCGGTGCTCGTCGGTCCACTGCTTCCAAACTCGCATCACTGTGGAACTGTTCCGCTGCATACGAGCTGCTATTGCGCGATAGGAAAATCCTCCTTCTCGAAGGCCGATTATCCTCCCTCGTTCAAACTCCGTAAGTTGCTTGAATTTCTTATTCTTCCGTCGTGGAGGCATACTCAGGTCTCACTAAACGTTTGCCACTAACAAATAATCATAGACTTTTTTCAACGTCCCGCTACTGCACTTTATTTATACGCTTTCAGCATCAATTCAGAGGGCGCTGCGCGCGCCGCGCACGCGCGATGGCTCTGAAACTTTATTAATTTGCATAATATCCTATAATTGACATTTGCTGCGAATTTCATTTGATTCTGATGATTCCTTCATGGTGTTGCATTTTCTACAAACAGCAGTTTATATTGTTTCAGGTATATCACTTTAAAATATTCAAATATTGAAAGTTGAGAATTAAGACAGCAAGATAAAAATACATGTTTGCATTGCAACTGCTGAATGTTTGATTGTTGTCTCATTCCTTACAGAATCAATAATATTTAAGAAGAAAAAATTTAAGTCTATTAAGTATGAAAAAATATTAGACGTAATATGATTTTTAATAAAAAATTTGTTAATTACATATATTAGAAAGCAGACAGAATAAACCTTAAAAATTATAAGTTACCAAAAAATTAATAAAAGTTTATACTTTAAAAATGAATTAAAAGTGAAATATATATACATAGTTAATACTTCCTAAATTTAATGCATAATCTTCTAATGCTTGTGGTATGGGATAGCTTAGAGGTCATGATCGCGAACTTAAGGGCTTGTTTCAATCGTGAGCTATAGACTTGATGTCAGTAAAAACATCTCGTGTAGAGTACTGATGCTCCAACATTAGTAAATATGTCGATATTCTAAGTCTTCTCATGGTATGTTGAGAAAATTTAGAACGGGAATTGCCAGATATTTTAGGTATCGTCCTCATCACTTAACCAAGATAAAACATTGCGAGATCCATTGCTAATAGTCCGCATGTTGTTCATAAATGCAGCGTTATTTAACAATTAATTATTCAATCTAATGCTTCCAAACAAACAAAATTCTAAATTGAAAGTAAGAATATCAGTAATCTTTATTTCTAACCTGTAAAAAACTCTAAACTTTGTTATTTGATAACGAATTATATCACTCCGTTTCTATACTTTTCTTTGCTCCTTTTTTTTTTTTTTTTTTTTTTTAAAAAAAAAAAATATTTTGCATTTGGAAGTATTTGGTTTCCTTAAAAAAAAAAAGAAAGGTTTATTTCATTGAAAGATCCACGTAAAAATATTACCTTTTTCAACAAAAAACAACACATTTTAATTTTAAAAAAAAGTTATCTTTAAACATTAGCCAGAATGTCAAACAAAATACAAAGATATTAATTCTTGCAACATCAAAAGTGACGTTATGCTAAGTTATTTTAATAAACTTGCATTAAGCAATGTTTAAACACAGGAAGTGAAAGTAACACATTTCATAATTTTCACTGCCGCCAACACTATGTTTGGCATTTACGGCCTAAATCAAGCGACAATAAACCCTAAAGAAGGAAAAATAAGATCCAAGAGTTTTTCTTTCGAGCTAAGAAACCCGAATCTAATAATGTTCAACTTTCACTTCCTTACTACAAAAAAGCTATCTCCAGTGGCGTTGGCATGTTTATATACGCCACTGAGCCACAGACATGAATTTCGGAACCCTGCTGGGAGATTAAAGTATCGATTTTCTTTTATGGATCCAAATAAGCTTCTCTTCCTTTCTTTTTGGACTAAATTTAGGGTTTATTTGTCTTTGGTTTACGGGTCATTCTGCTTCAATATTGCGATGTTTCATTACGGGGAATAGCTACTTCTTCTCTACTTCTGTTCTAGAAGTGATAAGGATTTCTGACAAATTTGAAATTCTCGCAATGGAGCTGGAGATTGAAACAATATATATTTTACTAATATTGCGAAGAATTTCATAGAATTAAAATTAGATACTTTTAATTGCTTATTATGTTTGCAAATATGTACCAAGGACACTAATTTCCTTTTCTAATATTGGACATGTAAATTAACTAATAACGGAAGATCTAACGTTTATGTACAATTGTAAAATATATGTTAACTTAAAATCTGGCTTTTATCTCAATAATGATAAAATTATGTGAAAAATTGTTACGGAAAGGCTATCATATTTAATATATCTATAGTGATTATATTAATTTTCAGTCACGTGAATAAATTAAAATGGCACATTATTACGATTTTCAGTGCACATACGGAAAATAATACTACTAAGAAGATTTTTATGACAATCAGAATTTTTCTGCACTTTCCTTGACATTATTAAAAATAAATTCACTAAATACTAACATATTTATCTAAATTATTATACACTAAAACCCCACTTTACTAATAACTGTAGAATTATATTGCTTCATAGATTAGTTACTTATAAATAATTAGAATGTTAAAACATCTGTAATCAACATGAACTCTAAAATTCGAAACAGTTTAGAGATGATAATATGGAGAAACTTAAGTATTATGGAGTTGATTACTCTAATTTAATTGAAAATTGTACAATTTATAGTTTTTCCATAAAAATTTCTTAATGATATAACGGGGAAAGTTTTACTAAAAATGTATTGTTAAAAAAGTAATAAAATGCTAAATACATTTGTCATTGAAGTATTCCTATCTTTTTCTTCAAAATAATAAATAATCGTTCAGTTTTTTATGGGAGGCACCTCACATTTTTAACATTCTTCATTTTCTTTTATTTTTTTTTTTTATGATTCTTATTTTTTTATTATGTTTGTACCTTTCTTTGCCCCTATAATAATTTTATCATCTTCTAGAAGGTTTAAGATCTAGAAGATTTTAATCTAAATCACTTATCTGTATTTAAATGGAAGGATTAAAAGAATTTGATTTTGTTTCTCTGATTTCCTTTTAATTAATATCACTCTGGGCATAACGTTACAGGTTTTAAGGGTGAAATATATTTCCATTCAAAATGAAAAATATATATATTTATCAAAACTGTAACACTGAGGTATCGAAATTATTCTGAATCACTCCTCTATTAAAGATTATAACAAGTTTAAATTTTGAAGGATACTGGAAATAGACATTTAAATAAAATTTAACATTTTAATTAAAATAAGTTAATGTTTATATCATTAACATTTTTCCATGTTAATAAGTTAACATTTTAATTAAAATAAGTTTCCAGTGATATAATCTAAATTGTCGTAAGTACACTCAGCAAGCTTACTTTCTTCATTTTACACTAATTCAAATAATTAATTTTCAATAAATAAATAGGAATTTAAGCCAAATTCAAACATTCAATTATCTTTTAAATTCGCATAATCCTTAGAAAAATGGTGTAATACTCCTAATTTTATTGAAACAATACTCTTTACTTTTAGCCTTCCAATAGCCTTCAATTCTTAACATTGAAAGATTTTACAGTTGTACTCGTAGAAGAGGAAAGTCTACTAAATTTACATTTTACGAGCAATTTACTCATACAGCAAAAAAGCGAAGGAAGATGATAATTAATTGATAGGAATTACTATATTGATGCGAATTACTATATATGATAATTAATTGATAAATTACCATACTCCTGTGATCAAAATGAAACTAGGTTTTCAAATTAGAAGATATATTACAAATTCAATTTTTTTAGATAGCGTTCCAAGAGTTTAATCAATCTCAAATAATGCAAGTGCATTTCATGAATTATTTTTTTTGGATGAGAGGAAATTTCAAATTATTTACATCTTTAAATGGTTTTTTACACTTACTTCTAGGATGTATCATTAGCTACATGTAACTGATTTCTTAAACATGCTAAATAAATACTATCTTAATATTTCCATGTTATTTTGTTACTTTCCCTTTATATATATATATATTTCTTTATGCTTTCTTTGCAGAAACTTACCGATGAAATATATTTTAATGTTAATGCTGTTATAAAATGGAATTGCTTATGTCAAAACTCTTGACAACGAAGCAGATGCTTAGAGATAAAATAATTATGTGTATTTACCTTTTTCCATAGAAGAATTGTTAGATTAATAATCATGAATCAGTTAACTTTAATTAACATTGTCATTGATGTCATATCAGCTAAAATATCATTGGCTATGCTAATTAAGGAATAAAAATGATAAAATTTCAGAACCATTCAGTATTTCAAATATAATATTTGTTCTCCATAATCAACCTCTTTAACCTAAAATTAATTTGAAAATAGATATTTAGGAATGATTTGTGATTTATTTTATTTTAGCTTTTTTACGAAGGTAAACACATTTACCTATAAAAGGCCTGTAAAACTAATCCATATATTACCAAATATTTTAACGAATTAACCAAAAAATACCCAAAGCTTTAAAAGGTTATTAACGAAAAAATAAAATGCGTAATTCCTACGATGAATTAAGAATTTATTTATAAGCATTTACGGTATGATTCTTCTTTTTATAAACAATATGCATTTTAGAAAAGAGATCAAGTTTTTTTAAAATTTCTAATCAAGTTTTTAAAAAGGAACAAATGTAAGCATTACAATATAAAAACTAAATTCATATTCTTTGTATTCAAAATAAAATGACTGAAATTTATTAACCGAAATAGAAAAATAAATTTCTAAATATAAATTAATTACAATATTCTTATTTTAAGCATTTGTATTTTTCTTAATGTACCCTAATGACGGTTGAATTATTTAAATTTATAATTATCATAATACAATGTAAGTTTAATTCATTATCTTTGATCAAAAATCCATAAAAAATATTTTATTGCTATTAAAATTAGGATAAATATGAAAATATTAATTTACATGCTCATTTTCACTTACATATGATACGCTGAGCTAACTATGCTCGGTTTTATGGTGAATAAGCTATAACGAAATATAAAATTATAGAATTCCTCCGTTGCATCAATAATGATTTTAGTATAGAGTAAACGTAATAATTCCCATATGATATTTAATATCCTAGAGCAAGAAATATAGATTCGTTTCAGATTCAAATATATGAGTTGTAATTTTGAAACCCTATTTCAGAATTTGTTTGATTTATTTACCTATAGAAACATTTAAATAAATTTAAAAAAAATATTATTAAGTATTGTATAAAGCTTTATATCTTGCAGAAGCTTTTTTTAATTTGAAAAGTACGTTAAGAAGATTAACTATTCCTTTTTCTAGAGCTGCGAGAACTCAGCTACATGAATTTCGAGAGCAAATAAGTCAAGTCGGTAGTTCTGCCCTGGTTCTACTAAATGACATCATACGAAATAAGGAATGAAATTTTTTCAACTAAAATTTCTTGTGCTATAAGGTTTGGAAGTTTGGAAACTGAAGTATAAGTTCAGTGATGTTTACAACAGAATTTAATTGAAGCTTGTGTAAATTATTTTGTAAAAGATTTGTATTTGTGTAAGAGATTTTGATCTTTATTTATTCAGTCGACCAACTATTTTATGTTGATATTTGCCTTTGGAAATTCTTAATAAGTACAAGAGACTTTTCAAAATAAATTGTACTCAACTTTGGGCACTTTTAATCGTAATAAATAATGAATTTCCTGTTTGCTCCTAATGCATGAATTATTCTAGCCTCTGATTGAAATGCCGTCCTGTATTTCAAGCATTACATAACTAGTAATTTTATTGAATTACGTTTATGAATAAAGTAAAAAGAAGAGTAAAAAAGAATATTTTAATAATTCGGATTTTTGTTTAAATTAATGTACATTTAGTACATTTACAAAGTATCTCATTTTTGTATTACTAATTCTTTGTTTCACAAAATTACTCTGACCCACCTAATAGGTACAAACTTAGAAAATCGATCAAAAAATGTGAGTGTTTTAAAGTATTTATACTTCTATTAATATGATACAACGATCTAATAATGATACAACTTCAAATAATAAAACATTTATCTCAAATTATATATCAAAATATATCATATCGCCAAATACCCATTATAAATACACACACACAAACTACGATAGAAAAATATAATATTTTAATAAATTTTGCCGATGATAACTAAAAGGATTCTAAGGGAAGGAGGAATATTTTTTTGAACTTTATTTATTAATTTTCAGCTTCTTTGGAATTTCGTTATTAAAATCAAAATTTCTTACTAACTAATTTGAAGATTACTAATTCCCGTTTTATTAAATATAGTGCAATGGAAATGCTAATTGTTGCATATAAACTATTAGATGTCAAAATTACAAATTTGTTGTAAAATGATGCGAGATAATTTACATTATTAATATAAACACCAATTTTCTTTTAAAAATCTATAATTCTGAGAGAAATTTCTTTCTGAGAACCCTAAAAGAATTGTTATTCTGAAGATACTTATTAGTTAATTTAAAGTCGAAATTTTCGCATGTAATAGCTTAGTTATTAAGTATTTTGTCCTCAAATAAGATTTTAAAACTGTCCTGGAGATTCATGATAACAGTTTTGACAAATTTCAAGTCAATATCCATTTCATCATTAATATCTAATTTAATGAAGACTAATTTTAATATCATAATTAATACAGCTATCAAACTTTTGAAATCTTTCTTTGGAAGACTACAATTAATAGCTAATTTAGTTATAAAATTATTATATTTGTTTCTTACAAGGAAATCTATTTTAGTACTGTTATATCTGAAATTAGTCCCATTATTTATTTAATATTTCTTAATATCTTACCCTCGACAATACTTAAATTAATTATAATCCCATGTGGATATTTATCATTCATATACTCTTTGTACACATTGCCCATACAAAGATATTTGAATGTTTAACATTGACTACAGGAATCCATTTTTAAAACTAAATTATTACTGTAATTGAAAAAGAATAGGACTCATTTTTATTATATTTAAAAGCTTTCTTAATATTGAGAATTTTAAAACGGATTAATTTTTACATAAATTAAGAAGATTATTAAAATTAATTTTACAAAAGAGATTTATTCATAAATTTATTTGTCAAATATTCTACTTTTTAAAGCTCAAAGTTACAATCTTTCATAACGTATAAGTGGAAAAAATAATTGTACTATTAATTAAATGAATACTTATGCTTTCAAGCTTATAATCATATAATAATTAATTTCTAACTAAATAAGTTTCTCTTTTTTTTAAAAAAAAAGATCAGATATCTATTTGAAACTCCGCGTATTATATCAAATATACCATGCGGTTGCAATATACATTTTAGTTAATTTGTTGAATTTAAAAACAGTTTTGATTCATCTAAAGCTTTGTATTTTTAATCAAGCACCACATGATACCTTTTTTATCATGGATAAACCTATATTTGAGTGAATATGAAATTGCCAGTTTTTAAGAGAATTTAAAAAAAAAAATAAGGTAAATTGCATTATACATGATCAGGTGAGCTATACGAAAATCTCAATTTGAATTCTTATAATTGAATACATCAAAGAACCAACTGGAAACAAATTTTATCACGCTAGAATTCTTATGGTATTTCTTTGATCCCATATTTCATACAATGTGATATGTTTTAATATAATTACAATTTTTTTTAAATATTACTCTTTAACACTTTTACTACCTTACTCGTAGACAACTTCATGCAGAAAATGTAAAGTAAACGTAGATGTAGTAAAAATAATCGAGCTTTTTACCGTTAAGAGTTTCTTTTTACAATATGTGTTGATTTTAGCGAGTTACATTAAATTACTTTTATTTTGAAATTAACCATGTAATTTACTAGTTTAATAAATGAAAATATTTTAGAAATATTAAATTTCCTTTATTTCTTATTATTTATTTGAATAGGTATCGGTTTACAATAAAGAAGATAGTTTGAATGCAATATAAATATTACCAATCAATGAATATCAGAATTATTTAATTTTTCCAATTTATAGCTGTAAAATCATCAAACAATTTTCACCATAGGTTTCCAGATTAATTTTTTTTTCTTTTCTCTCTTAATAAAATATATTTTAAATAGTGTTATACATAACATGTGAAAACAAATGTATTGAACATTAATATAATCAAATATTCTTGAATAGATATAAAAAAACCTATCCAAATAATAATAATATTGTTCAGTAACTGTTACAACGAGTTGTGTTCAAAGTTGACAGTTTAAATTGTCGTTATTGTTCAAAAAAGAAGTACCTGATATCACGTTCCTTGCGTGTGATTATAGTTTCTTTTCTCAAAATATCATTACAAATCACAAAAAATGCACGACTTTTGCAGAGGTGTTTTTTTTTTGTTAGATACACCAAATTTTATAAATACATCAGAAGCTTGTTCCTATGAGACTTTAGATTCATCTTCCGAGGCTATTTCTTCTTCACTCGATTCTACCTCTTTTTAGTTTTTCGAATCCACAAGAAGAACATTTTGTGCACTTACAAGAACTAAAACCAAATCCACACACTATCTGAAAGCGGTGGATCGGCTGGATTAGTGTAGGATTATAAAATGTGCTGAATGCGTGTTAGTTTATTAACCATGCACTGAAAAGTAATGCAAGGGCTATTGGTGACATACCTCATATTTTGAGCCTCTATTAACTGACCAGTACGACAACTGAGTTGGCGCCTCCCTCTGCAAACGTCCACACCACGACGTCGGGAGGATGTTGAATCTTGATGAAATTAAACAAATCAGCCCTGCTGCAAAATTCGTTGTAATGGCATCAAGGCTTGAAACCAGGACCTTAAGGAAACAACGCTGGCCGCAAGTTCGCAATCATGACCACTAGGCTATTGCGACCACATAAAATGTGTCGATCCATCGAAATGTATATTAAAGAACTTTACTGTAATTCATAGATATTAAATTGAATATGAAACAGTTTTATATTATAAAACATATTTCCTCAATAAAATTTTATATCTACAGAATTTTTTTTCAATAATGTAAAGTACAGAATCTTAAAAGTAAAAATTCAAAACTTAAATTTTAATTTCTATTTCAAAAATCTAAAAATAAAGAAAGAAGTATATCTTTGAAAATAGAGAAATCATATGATTTCTTGAGGTTCTGGCCCCCTATGCTAAACTTGGCCCTAACAGTGGTACTTTTATCGAATTTGATTTACATACATGTAAAGTTCATTAAAAGTAATCCATAATAAAATGAAATTTTATTAGAAAATTCGTTTTATACATTTTAAATTCGCTAAATCATTAATTATTTCTTCAAAATCAACTGTTAATAATAATTCATTTTTAATACTCATCAAGATTAAATTTTCGAGTTTTGTGAATTCTCAATTAATTTTTGAACAATTTTAGTTTTGAAAATGAGCGCTCCCTATTCTCGTTAGTAATCATCATCGGCAAGAAAATTCTCATTACTATTTCAATATTTGGTTACTATGTGAATAGTCCTCTATTATATACGTATGCATAGAGTGTTTATTCCAATCTCATTTCCCTCATCCAACAACTGTTATTTATCTTCGACTGCCATTTATAGATTTATATTTCTTTTCAGTCATCCTTTTTTATATTTCTTCTCTTTGCTATTCATTCAGTTTTTCTCCTTTAATAATCAGATATGACTTAAAATGTTAACATTCCAAAAATTCAGCTCCTTCGAGCGAATGTGTTTATAGTAATATTCCGTTATTTTCTCGCATGCCATTTTTAATTTTGGTCTCATCCAAAATACTAATATTTTTTTTAAAAAACCAAACAGTTAAAAAACTTACCCATATAGTTTACTGCATTTTTGATTGTTTTAAAATAGTGATTTGATTATTGTTAAAAAGATATCTACTTTACATTTCTAACTGTGGTATTCTCACAATCAAAATGCGTAATACACAGTCTCACAAACTTAGGCACAAATGAGACTACAGATTGCCGGATTTCGACTGAAAGAGTAAAGATGATGTAATTTGGTAGGTCTAAACCTAGTCACGTGTGACGGATATGATATACGAATAATAATATAGTTTTACCATTGTTGCCAGTTAGATATAGTTTTGAATTCCCAGTTTTTGGAGAATATCTCCGAGAATAACGTGATGATTAAAATAATTTGTATCATGATTTTATTGAAATCAAGATGAGGACTCCCTTAAAGCCCTGGCACTGAGCACGGACACAGTTAGTCCGCACCTAAAAGCATTCCTGCTTGAAAATTTGCTTAAATGCTTTCACACAATTGTTATATTTTAGATATTTTTAGAATAAGTGCAAATTTACAGAATCATTTTATATTCAATTATTTCCTTTTTTACAAACTTTGAGACATATTTAATACTAAA
The DNA here is from genome assembly GCA_019974015.1 of Nephila pilipes. Taxonomy (NCBI): domain Eukaryota; kingdom Metazoa; phylum Arthropoda; class Arachnida; order Araneae; family Nephilidae; genus Nephila; species Nephila pilipes. The sequence continues at coordinate 86,143 of BMAW01043369.1, read as the reverse complement.
GTGACTTTATAACTTCGAAAAGGTCACAGAGAAAAAAAAAATTAAACGTAAAATTTTTCAACAACTGATTCTTTGCAGAAAGTCAAAAAAAAAAATTACGCTTTAATTTCGTAATTTATAAACTATGTAAAGTATGTTATACATTTGTATATGAAAATAAATGCTCGCTTCACTCCAATTAATATAGCGTGATAAAATTTTGGCATATAAATAGCTAACAACGAACGAAATTCATCTTTTCTATCAAATCTACAATAAAAATTCTCAGCAAAGCTGAGATTTCTTTTACTTAAAATAATTTCAGATATTTAAATGGTTCTCAGGACTAACAGAAATGAAAATATAATTTTTATGATGGTTTTCTTAAACGTTTAACAATAATGAATTTTAGATAGGCATATTTTAGCTTCAAATTAATTTTTGTTTCTTCTTATGAATCTCATAAGTATTTTGTATCAATACTGAAATAGTTTATGTTTTAAATTTCTTAGATGCATCTCGTTTCTATATTATAAAAAAGATATGATTATAAAAAAGGGGAATCAAATATTAATGACTTTCTAAGCTCGAAATATAGTAATGAAAATCAACTCAGAAAGTTGTCGATTTAAGAATGCAATTTATTTTAAGAAATGATCTTACGATTTACTATTGTTTCCTTATAAAACCTTTTTTAAACATAACTTTCCTTTTAATGACTTGAAATAAATAACATTTTTCATTTCCTTTCATTTCATTAAACGATTTTTTATTAAGCAGCATTTTGAAAGTTTAAAAAATAGAAAACTCCTCATTTAGATAAGTAAAAGTTGATGACTATCACAGTAGATTTCTAAAGAAAATGTTGATGGACAAATTTTTAACATATATTACACAATTTTTTTTCTTACTGTGTATTAATGAAATAAATGACGGAAAAGAACCTCTTATTTCAGGATGAAATTATCTTAGAAAAATATTATTAATGCATTGTATGTATAACTGAAAAAGGCTTCAAAAAATACATTTTAACGTTATTTATTTAAACTTAGATCTTAATCAATAATTCTTTATTTTCATCAGAGTATCATTAATAGAGTGGAAAAAATGTCATGGTGCATTTTGAGAAACTTAGCTAGAAAAAATCAATCAAATTTGTAATCAGAGTGCAATAATTTAGACCATCCATCCATCATTTATATTTTCTTCTCTATGAAATTTGAAATTTGTGCAGATAAATTTTGTGACTTCACGTTTAACGTAAATGTCCAGACTCCAGACAAATCGGATATGTCTTTACGAAGTATTCTTTTTATCTTAAAATATGATGAAATCTGCGAATTTCCATAACCAATTTTTTATGCTTCCTCCACATATTTTACAAATTTATTTTTTTCTCAAATTTTTTAACAGCTATGTACGAAGAAAAGGGAAGACGAGGACTTTTAAAATATTCTGTATAAAGTTAATAAAACCTAGATTACATCTCTTGTCACCAGTGCTACATGATAAATTATGCTGCCCTGCTACAAATACAATAAAACAAATGCAACATGAGTATTATTGGCGACTTGCATAATTCGGAGTCTTTGTCAAGAGAACATTTTTTTAACTTATCCACTACATTTTTTATATTTAGAACTATATGATCAAAACATCACAATTATCATTCACAAAGTATCACATCATAAAAATATTTTACATATGAATCATATATTCAAACTTAGTAGTAGCTAAAAAACTACATAATTAAAGATATCAATAAAAAACTAAAAAAATTAATACATTCATACAAAAATTATTATAATAAATTAACACACTAAAATTAAAGATTTAAAAGCAAACATCTTTTAAGTAACTAAAAAATAAAAGTGAAAGCTCGGTAAAGAAAAGCAAAATTTAGAATAATGGATCTAATGTAAATAATACTGATTCATACTTTAGAATGGAATAATGTGTGTTCTTAACGTTTGTTATTCAGTACACTTGCCTTATTTTTCAGCATGATAATGCCACCACATACGGCACGTGTTGCTAGCGGAACTGATGCATAGCCACAACACTTTGGCTACTAGATCTGTCTTAATCAAGCATGTCTAGGATATGATGGGAAGGCTAGACTGCATCTACGAGGGAAATTGTATCAGTATTCGACAATGGGAGCAAATCTAAGTGAAGAGAAATGCTGCAGGAGACCATCAGGAGCTTTATCACTCTAGGCCAAGTGCCATTTGACAGCTTGCATCCAGAGGTGGAAGTTAATACCTTAATGATCCTACATTTCTGTAAATATGTAACTCTTAGAAATAAATCATCTAATTTCTTCTGAAATCTTCCAATCATTTCATTCCATACATAAGCTCTCATCCGCCAATTTTTCCATCGGACAATTCCTTCTTGCGCGTCGTTTTTACATATTCATAACATTTTTCCCATCAGATATTTCTCTCGCGATATTAAAAATAAAAATCTTATACTCAATATTCAGACCATTTTATTCTGAATCATATTTCTGTAAACTTTGAATAACGAATAAGCACATTAATCTGTAATATATTAAAGGTTCTTAAATCCAACCTGTATGCCAACTTGTCTAGTTTTAATCACACCCTTCCGAATTAAACTTAATTAAACTGAGACTTGATTCACTCCCCAAAATATTTTAAAAATGTACTTATAAGAAAGAACATTATATTATGATTATTTTACATTTATATTTGTAAAATTGTGAATAAATGGTGAAATAAATATATTCTACTACTTGTTATGTAACCTTGTCTGGCATCGTTTTGTAATATTTTCTTGTCTCTGTTAAAAATTTATTTGATGAATCTTAACATGAGTTTTAAAATTTTCTTACCAGCCGCCATGATCAAAGTTCTTAACTCATGCTTCAACAATAGAAATGCCTGTCCTTCTTTGAAATCTTTGAACCAGCTTCTTTTGTGTGGTTTGCAAATTGACTTGAAATATTTGTGAAATTTCTGTGTTTTCGAAGTATCTGAGATATAATTAAGTGCAAACCTGCTTAAATTACTTGTACCTGTAGAAAATTGTAGTCTCTTCTACAGAGCCAGCCTAAGTGGTACGCAGCAGAAGAATGCCTTGGCAGCCAAATTTAGAAGCAGTAAACCTCTGAAGGTTCGAAACGAGAATAATATAAGATTTCATTCAGTCTCCAAGACTATACCAATTTTCTTCCACTCTATATCACATTTTCTAATTGCTTCATTTTCTACTTCACCTTCTTATAACTTAAATAAGGTATTTTACTCTTTAAATACTTTAGTATTACATTTAGATAAATGCTGTGTAACCCAATCTAGTTATAGCATATGCAAAGCTATCTCTAAATCTGCACTATCCTAATTAATTCCGTCTGTTTCTCATTACTCAACAACCATAATTTATCTTCCTCCTTAACTATACTTATTTGTTTCTCTATAAAACAATACACAGTACATTTGTAAATCTTTGTTTCCATCTTTGAAGCTACATTATTTGGCATCATAATCTTCTATTCATCATAATCCTCTGTAATACTGATTTTACTTTCAATACACTGATTTCCTCTGAAATATACAAGGTTTTGATTTCTCAAAATTACTTATGTAATTATTATTTCATAAAAATATTTGAAATGACTATACTATTTACTGGCCTTTTGATAGTTGATCTTAGATTCACTCTTAGATTTTTAAGGACTGTAGTTCTGTTGATATGAAATTAAATTAAACACTTTTAATTCAGAGTTTTAGTCTTCATTAAGCCAAAAGAACATTAGTTTTAGCTCAAAAGAGTATTATATATTGTTTGCTAGTTCAATTAAACTTTTTCATGTTTATTTTTACGTTTTAATATTCTCCATGTCCCACCCCATGGATAGCCTGTTTTGTCCATTCTCTCAAGTCCATGCCATATTTCTCCAGAAAAGGAGACACAATAAGAATTGAAGTGGTTTAAAGTAAATGGAACAACCTTCTTAAATTAAATTGACTGGGCTCTAGAAAATTATAAAACAAATTACACAGTTTCACATATAAAAATGTATGTTTATACAAAAAGAATTCACTGTCACACATTTTGTATATGAATGATTTTGCTCTGTTTTGTTCCACTAACCTCCTCTAAAGTGATAGTAAGCGTTGTTTGATTTCTGAAAACAGGAAACATGTCATCAAACATTCATGCAGAAGAGGCAGTGTTTCGTTAAGGATTATAATACTTTGGTGGATGTACTTACCTCTATGTCTTTCTACGTGAAACTAAGAGTGCCTACATCTATAGAGACATATTTTGATGATTATGTGCGCCTTATGTCACAGCATAAACTAATGGTTCCTCCCAAGGCAACAATACTGGTCTTCTAAATAGATTATCTTCACAAACAATTTATCGAATGGAATAGCCAACTTGATCACTACTTGAAACTCATTGAGCATGTTTGAATTTTCTCTTTGAAACACGTGTTCTACCAATCTACTTTCAAGTGATCTTTCCACTTTGTAATTGCTTTAGAAAGAGCAACACTCTACTCTTCCAGTGAACTCATAAATAATATAATTGACAGTTTAGGTGATCACACTCCATATTAAAGACCTTTTCCTAAACTAGACTGACGCATCTGCCTATCAGCTCTGATACTTGAGCCATTACTTAAATACCAATTGTCTGACATTTGTTTTCATATTATTTCATACCTTACACATGCAATGTATACTGAATGTTTCAGTTATATTACATTCTAGATGTAAAATTTTGATTAACTACTCTTCTCAATGTTTCTTATATTATGGAATTTATATAGAGAGTATATAAAGAGAGATATATATAGAGGAGAGATATATATACTTAATCAACGTATATACCTTACACAGTGGCATTTCACCAAATAAAACGTACAAAATTTAATGTAGTAAATATTGATTTCTTATAAAATCTGCTTTTAACACTTAGTTCTTTTACATGAGAAATATCTTGCACCACTCAGCATAAAGGTATTAAAAGTTTTCTGTGTATATGTTGTGCTATGCAATAGATAGATTGATTTCCATTAAATTTGTCTGAACAAAATACTAAATATAAGAGCTAAAATCGTAGTCTAAGATCTAGTGGCTTTGTTCTAATAGAAATATAGTCATCTGAAATTAATTAAAATTATCTATTGACTAAAAGGATTAGACAAAGTAACTGTATATTTTATGAAGCTTTAAAGCTTTAATCTTGAAAAAGAAAATTGTTGTCTACACAAGAATTGAGATCTAAACTGTTTCAGTCTCTTGTTTAAAAGATTAAAAGGGATTTGAACAATCATAGTCTGTCATATGATTTTGCTTAATAAATTACAAAGTATATTAAAATAATTTGGAGCCAGTCAAAAACAGGAATCAATAAAATAATATGATGTATAATTAATTATATTTCTGATATGTATTTATTTTATATGACATGTGCATTTATCTGTACCAACTAATTTTAAAATATCTTCAGTTTAAACATTTATTTTAATATTATATGCTGCTTCATGTAATATTTTAAAGACTATGATGCTAATTGATTAAAGAATAATATTTTACTAATTTTGAATGTTTCTATACACACACACATGGTACACACACATTACATATATATATACAGGCATATATATATGAGAGAGAATATATGTTCGAGAAACAAAAATAGTCAGAGGCATTCAAAAATAGGCATGGATCGGAAATTCTACATAATATATGCACTCCAGTTTTATTGCTTACTTTCCTGGAGGATAAAAATCTAATTTTCTTTTTACTCTGATATTGGTTGTTTGAGGATTACAGTGACAGACATTGCGCTATCTGTGATTTTCAACTTGTAACATTGAGACTTCCTCTATAATAATGCAGAATTATTGGATTGTACTTTCCTTAACGTATATGAAACGTGATTGGGCAAATTAGATGAAGGTAGAAGAAAGTAATGAAACAATATATGTGAAAAATAGACTTGTAAGTGAAGATATTTATAATGATTTGCTTGATAGAAATTTATGATTTGGTTTGAAGATCTTAATTAGTTTTGTGGGCTTGAAATGAATTTTGTTTGAGTATTAACAATCGAAGCAGGAATCAAGGAGCGAATTGATAAGATGTGTTAACTATTAGTTGACTTAGAATTAATAAATTAATTGAGATCTGAGAGGGTGACTTAATTGCATCTACAGTGACTATTAATAAAAGTTGGTTTATTCTTCGAAAGGTCTTCACATTGGAGTTTATTCCAATGCTTGATGTTGTCAGCGAAATTTGTTTTCTAGAAATGAGAAAAAATCGTACTGAGGTTCTTAAACGGTGGACTCACATTCATCAACTTTTGCTATCCTAATAAACTTCAAATCGCAGTCAAACTAATTCGTCCATAGTCGATACCGTGTCCACATTTATTCTCGAAAACCGAAACATTGCAAAGAAGAATGAACTAGTTGATAATGCATCAAATCTGTCATTACAACCTCTCACTAGCAGAAAATCGAGATAGTTTCTCTTCTATTGTGCTTTACATATTCTAAAATTAGTATCTTTTTACGTTAGCATAAGTAATATCTTTGTTTAGTTTTCCTATAAAATTTGATGGTCTTGAATCTTTTAGATTAATTAAAAGTCACGAGTTAAGATTAAAATTGCTAATGCTTATTTTGACTTATATACACTTCAAAGCTAACATTATAATCAACTAAAATATGGCAAAATGAGAGAATAATAGCGATAGTAATACATCTATCTATTTTGTATCAAATATGATATTTTTCTAGCAAGAACAACTCTGTTCTATAGATAAAATTATTTTTTATGTTCATTTGAAATAACTTTGTGCCCTTTCAATCTCATAAACAGAAAAAAATAATGTAACTTCATTTTGTTTGATAATCATTCATGGAATTCAGAATTTTGAAGATTTAAACATTTTTCTTTTAAACTGTTTACACGCTATGTATTTTATGTACTCAATTTTATATAAAATAAACTTTAGCTTATATGATTCAAAGTCAATCATTTTTCCACTTTAATTTTGAGTTTTATTTCAATCCCTTTCTCTTTAAATTAGAAAATAAACATTTCTTTAGGGTTTATTTTTCAAAATATATTTTACTGTAAAACCAGACTTTAATTCAGATTCCTGAATCTTATAATGTCAGAATCTCTAAAAATATAAATGTAAAAATTAATTACTTTGCAAATCACTGGAAGAGTAATTAGTTTCTATTACCTGCGTTCAAACAACAAGTCTTAGAGTTACTGTAAAAAGAAAATGTTACATGTAATTTCTTTAATGTCTAGTAATAGTTATTTTTTCAGTATCTCGTATTATAAGGTAATTATTTTATTAACATACCAGAGTAATTTATTAAGTAAAAAATCACTTAGATAAACAAATCTTAGATATAGTTCCTTTACATTTTTATCTAATTGAAATGTCTTAATATGTTGTTGTTTTTTTGTAAATTTTTTATTGTTTTACAGATATTTGAAAAACATTGCATATATTAAAAATGAAAATAAATAACGTAATTATATTATTTCCTCACAAAACCTTTTTTAAAAAGTATTTTTTCCATTCCTACTTTATATTAAATATCTCGTTTTATTATATCATAAATAGTAAATGAAAAAAAAATTAGATTCTGCAGACTGATGAGACGCTTAATGCATTTAAACATGTTTAATTCAACAATATAGAACTAAAATGGAATTGTAATTTAATTTGTAAAGTATCCGGGTTTTTTTCAGTATTTTTCATTCAAAAGACCAATTTTATTATTTGTATATATATTGGAGAAAAGATGAAGTTTAATTTATCATTACATTAATAATATTGATTTATACTGTAAAAGAGTACTATTATTTCCCCCTCCCCCCACATCTATACACTGAACTTTACTACATTAAATTCACCAAATAGATCAATTGCAAAAAGCTTTTATAAATCTGTAAAAGAAATTATTTCTAAATTTTAATGTTGGAAATTGCTTTTATATTATTGTAATATTGGTTCTCATAACATAATAGCATGATTTTTTTATTATTACCTTTAAAACTCCCTGACTTCAAAACAATTTTTTTTCGTTATTAATTTTATATAACATAAATACTTCGAACTATTATCATTACTTTATTGCAAAGAACTATTAGATGAAAGGGAACTCTTAAGAAATATGTTCGTGTGTTTAACTTTTTTTCTTGAATCATTTAAAAGAATAAGTCTTTAAATGAAAAATTGTGTTGTAAACAGAAATTTTTTTCGGTTCAATCTGCTTTTAAAAAAGAGCTTACGGCAGTTTTTTATGTGATCAAGTTTTTTATAGCTTTTTTTTAAAAAAAACTTCTTAATTACCTGTTACCATAATGTTAAGATAATTAATTAATGTAGTTATGGTCATACAGGTAATAATGAATATTTATAAGCTAACTTTACTTATAAAATTTGAGAAAATGAACAAATATTTCTATTTTCGATGCTATTTTTTCATTAAAGAGACATTCCTAAGACAGAATATCTTTTAAATTATTTTAGTAGATGCAAACCTCCATCAATTAATTTATATGAATAAAATGATGAGTTTATATGTTGGTGTGCAATTTGTTGTAGCGAAAAGTTACGTTACCCAGTAGCAGAAAATTCGGTACGCAATTAAAGATTATGAAATAACTAAATGTCCAATTATTAAGGATTTTTAGAAACTTCCACGTTTATTATCATTATATGTTCAGGTAAGAATTTGTATGTTTCGTCTCAATAAAATTATTCCTCTTCGAAAACTAATTTCTTGAAATGTTTAGGCACCTTTTAGTGGTTTTCTTGAAATATAAACTTACTTATTCTCAAATAATTTAGTAACTTAATATGTTTCTGTAAATGCTTAAAATAAGATACATTTTCATTACTATTCATACGAGTACCTCGTAGTACCATTCATGAAACTGAAAATGATTATTTTCTATAATTTTTACAATTGTATCACACTTAAATACAAATTAAAAATTTAAGTGCAAGATTCTGATTCAACACTTTAAAAAAATAAATCTGCATAGTATAAAAAGAAATATATATTTATTTCAAAATCAAAATAATTAATCACTCTAAAAACAAAAATACAAACTTTGCATTCTGTAAGTTTTTTATGCAATATCATAAAATAAAGCCTCTGGTTTACACATTATTGATATATATTAATTATATATTTTTGTAATGATCATATCTTGGCAGCTGGATATATATATATATATCCCGCGCTTTAGCATGGTTAAGATAGTCTGCGCCTTGAGAAAGACTTCAGTGCAGCGCCATACTTTTAATAGACGAGTCAAGATCCAGCTCGAACACTATTTTCTTGGCATACAGGTATCTGGAGAAAGCCTGGGACTTTGTACCATCTCTCTCTTATCAGGAAAAATAATTATTACGGTGGTGGAGCAGTAGTAATATGTGCAGGCATTATGTTGGATTGCCGCAACCTTCTGCATGTGTTTGACAAAGGATTCCTGGCTGCTGTGAGGTACAGAGAGGAGTTTTTGCGGCCCTATGTTTGACTTTCCAGGAACGCACTTGGTCCTGGATTCCTGTTAGTAGCTGTCCATGTAGGGTTCAGCAGTCGTCGATGACGCGGAAAGTCAGAATATTTACCGAATGAATTGGTCAACCAGATTTTCTTACCTCATCTTTATAAAACATGTCTTGGATTCTCTTGGTCTCACCATCTTCTTTTGAGAGCTATTCTGGATTTAAAAAATCTTTCATTGTAAGATCGGAATCGATACCAAAAGGATTCCTCGACTGTCTCCTGCCAAGTATGCCGTCACCCTATGCGAGATATCCGGCTGTGAAAGGAGGACCATACCCAAATCAGACTCATTTTTAATTTATGCAATGTGAGTTTAATAAACGTATGGATTATATATGTCTTTCTTTGACACAAATATACATTCATTCCAAATTTCGCTAAATTTTCTCTGTTAGTTCTAAGAGAAATTGCACATAATGTGCTAATTCTCTTAATTTTGTACATGAATTTATATATATATATATATATATATATATATATAAAGCAAATTTAGCTCAAGAAATTCATTTAGATGAAATAAATAAAAATATAAAAAGTACAAAATTTTGTGGTACTAAAATTGTACAACCATATATGGATAAAAAGATAAGTTTTATTAAATTAAGTAAGATTGACCTCTAATTTTTAATAACTAGAATACATGATTTGGGATCGAATTAATTAATTTTTTTAAGGACAGATTTCTTGAATATTGTCCCATTTCTCATAATAGTGGCCTATAATTCATCGGTGATTTTTGTTTCCGTACACTCTGCGTAATAAATAACCCCGACAGTTTGATATGGAGCTAAGGTGAGGCTTTTTTAGTTAGATAATATAATATCAACACTTCTCTTTTAAGTAATTTTTTGATTATACATGTGTACAAATGAGAGTATTGACTTGTTGGATTTTCTATTTTTACACTCATGGAAATTCCTCGAAAATCATCAGACTTTCACAAAACATCCGTTGTTAATCATAAGAGTTGATTTTGCCATTTACGCATTCACCCACCTTTCTTCTAAATACTGTAAATAGAGGTAATAAGAATCTTAGCTCAAATTATGCCAATTTGAAGTTTTGGGCTTTATATTTCTCGTTTTCGATTTTTTTTAAACTTAAAATGCTATGAATGTTTTGAAATTTGACAGAGAAATGTTATTTATCTGTCATGATTATCGAGAGCTTTAATGGTTTCTTAAAGTGCTTTTTGTTTATTCGAATTATTTCTTTTTTCGATCTGATTTTTTTGATTACTCTCTGCAAAAAAAAAAAAAAAAAAAAAAAAAAGACCGTGGTAGAACCATGGTTTCGGATTCGTGGCCGGCGGTTTTCATTCATTCGGGGGTTCGATCCTTGTCCACTAAAGACCCTCCGTTTAGTCTTGACTGATGCACGTTAAATCTGTGTGGGCCCAAAGAGTTCCCGTAGATATGGTGTGGAGATTAGTAGAGGGGCTGCCACCTCAGGTTCGTTCATGTCACTTGACACCGAGGATCGAATTTCGAGGCTCATCACCAAAAGTCGTCGTTTTTCTTTTAGTGCGAAGTTAATAATAATAATTAAAAAAAAACTAAACTAAATAAAATAAAAAAGACGCACCAAGAAGGATTTGTTCGATGGGAACAAAAATAGACGGATAGGAAAGTGATGTACATAATAAAAATGATTGAGTTCAGAAAAATTAAGTGTTTTATGTCATATAATTAAAAAGTAACGAGCTCAATAAGGTGTTTACCTCCATCTAGCCTGGATACAAGCTACCACATGATAAGAAATACCTCCAGTGGTATTTCTTGCCGAACTTGCTCCAATTGTCAGGAGAGGTCATCAATATTTTCTGGTAGATGCAGTGGCTTTCCCATCATATCCCAGATATGCTCCATTGGAGAGAGATCTGATTGGCCAAGAAAGTGTTTGACAAATTGTAAGACAGTTCACAGCAACACGTGCCATATGTGGCCTGGCATTATCTTGCTGAAAAATAATTCCAGGGTACTGCAAAATGAAAGGTAGCAAAACATTTCTCACAATGTCGTCGACGTACCGCTGTGCTGTACGTGTGCCTCCAATCACGACCAAAGGGGTCTGGCTATCAAGGGAAATGGCACCCCAGTGCATAACTCCTGGTTGAGGGTCTGTGTGGCGTGCAATAAAGAAAGCAGAATCGGTATGTTGCCCTGGACATCTCCAGACTCGTCGTCGATTATCGTCAGGTCACAGTTGGAAACGGGATTCGCCTCTAAACACTATACGTCTCCAGTCAGCAACATTCCAACCTGATCGAGCCAAGCACCACACTAATCTGTCTCGACAGTGTGCAGTCGTGAGTGGAAGGTGGCGTAGCTGTCGGTACGATTGTAGATTTCGCTCTATCAGCCATATGTGAATGGTCATGGGGACACTCGTGTGTAGGTTGCACGTTTGATGGTTGATAACGATGAATGAGGCGTGGTGACAGCTGATCTGACAATCACTCTGTTTTCCAATCTGCCATTGCACACCCATTCTAGTTATTTATGTGTTCTTATTCTTTTTTTTATTTACTAATTAAGCTCATATAGTTTAACTACTATCGTAGATAACCTTATTTTGTCTATATTTTAGGAATTTAGAGATTTTGGTGAAACATTTTTTGAGAGATATTATTTTTTTTACTAGATATATCTTGTCCTAGTTAATACTAAAAGAAGTAAATACGAGTACACTTAACTTTTATTTCCTTTCAAACCAATTTAAATGCTTTGGTGTAAATTAGAATAGTATAACTTGCACTTGATTTATATTTGGCCATTTAAATCATAATTAGCTGGAGAAATGACCAGCATCCCAAAATTAAAATTTCATGAATCATATGCAATAAATTTAAAAAAAAAACTTTCGTCAAAATACAGCTATTATGAGTAGATTAGTTACACCGTACTTAGTAGATTTTCTTTTCATAATCTATAAAAACCAGATTTAATACTTCAATTTTGTACACAGAACTTGATCAAAACTATAATGATTTAGTATCTAAAAACCCCTATATCCTCTATATCACTTATGAGTTACAGATTTTTAATAAAAGTCTATTATATATATATATATTATTTATGTCTAATTAATATTAAAAGAACTTGATTACATGAATAATTTTAATAGTACTTCGCTGCGTTAAGTATGTGTGTTTATAAATCAGAAGAGAATATTTCTTATATTTGAACATCTGATTAATTCAGGTAGATTAATTAGTTATAAATATCATAAAACTCAACACGTATCAATATTATTTTAAGGAATTATTCTTACGGGGATTATGTCAAGTTAGAAAGCTAATTAAACATTGGTGTTCATAAAAGAGTATGCCGGATTTGAAGAGCTACACTTTCAAAACTTGCAAATTAGGAACTTTTTCGACAAATTAAATAAAAGTATCACATTAAAGTTTATAAAATTATGCATATTCATTGTGATCACACTATGAAAAACTCGAGCAATATCCAGTCGAAAATGGATTTTAGCCTACATCTTTTTTCAGCATGTTCGGTGAAATAGTTTCAATGGCTATTGGTTGAATGACATTTTCAGATCATCAATATTCCCAACAAGTGGTGAAGAAAATTACCCTTTTATCTTTTAAGTAGTATCTAAGAAAACAAAGTAGCAAAAGGAGTCAAATTAGCGTTCCTTAGGGCCATGGAAAGATCATCATCTGCTCTGCGACATATCCACCGTAAGATATTTTTGGATATCAATTGTGTTTTTGATGGTGATAACTTTGAAACTTTTATAATGTTATAAACTTATTTACAAAATAATAATATTATTAATAAAATAATAATATTATTAATAAAATAATAATAATATTAATAAAATAATATAAATAATTAATGTAATAATATATATACACTGGTGTTCAAAATTAAGAAAATTTGCATATTTTGTCCAATTTCATGAAAATAATTGAACGAAATGTAAGAATACTGCTTCGAAACAAAGCAGTACGTTAAATACGAAGCGTATATATATGTGTGTGTGTGAAACTAGTTGAAAAATAGGATTTATGAGTGCGCATGCCAAAATCCACATTTCGTTCGCCAGCACATTTCACCGAATTTCTTGGGGTTTTTCGCAGCAATCGCTTAAATTAATATTCAAACAGTAAAACTGAGTAACCACCAACATTTAGATGATGGAATGAGGTGGCGAAATGGAGGTAAGCTAGAAACAGGCCACTCTCCATCCAGATTCGAAGATAATTCAATTAATACCCATCGTCGTGTTCAGCTTATGGAAACAGTTTTAGGATACCGGATCTGTCAAGAGAAAGCTTTAAAGGCCAGAAAAGATCTCCATTTGTCCATTACAGTGAGGGTTAACATGGATGCTATAGCGTCTCAGGTCTTTCATGAGTTGTATGCAGCCACAATAAATCGAGTTTCAAGGGTGACTGTTACCAGAAGACTTCATGAGAAAGGGTTGTTTGCAAGCCGACCTGTCTTCTGTCTCTCTCACAGCTCTGCGAACAGGAGAGTTCACTTAAAATGATGCAGAGATCATACAGATTTTAGCAAGAATCAATGGGTGACCGTTCTCTTCAGTAAATCACTAGTTCGGTTCAGCCTAACTAGTGATTTTCGCCCTACTTTCATAAGGGAAGAACCAGGAACCCATCACTTGCCCTCCAATGTCCAAGAAATTGACCATTACGTCAGAGGAGGTTTGATGGTGCGGGCAGGCATCATGTTGGATGGCCACACACACCTCCATGTCTTTGAAAGAGGCATTGCGACTCTTGAGAGGTATAGGGAAGAGGTCTTGGAGCCCTATGTTCGCCTTTTCAGGAGTGCAGTTGGTCCTGATTCTCTTATAATGGATTACAACACAAGGCCACATAGAGCAAAGCTGGCCGACGAATTGCTGGAAAGTGAGGATATTCGCCGGATTGATTAGCCAGCCAGATTTCCAGACCTGAATCTTATAGAGCATGTCTGGGACGCTCTGGGAAGGGCAATTGTAATTCGCAACCCTTCTTCGAGAACTATCCAAGACATGAAAACCGCGTTGCTGAACAAGTTGGACTGATTTCCACAGGAACTCATGAACTCCCTTATTAATAGAATTTTTTATCTGCATTTGTGGCCATTTTTCCGCAATTTCTGCCTTCAGTTTATCAAGTAATAATAAGATTTATACTCCAGTGATGGGTTTTTCTGTTTGATGATTAAGATAATGAATGGTTATCTTTAAAAAAGAAGTCTCCATGACTTTTGGCCAGCCGAAAAACATTTTTTTGTTTTTTTTGGAGCCCATTCCTTCTTCGCAGTCTACTGTTTTGATTGTATTTTTGTTTCGGGAGTATAATGGTGTATCCAAGTTTCCTCTACAGTAATTAATCGTTGCCCAAAGTCTGATTTATTGCGTTCTAATTTCCCCAACATGGTGTTGGAAATGTTTTTTCGAACATGTGTTTGGTCTAATGTGAGCAAACGCGGCACCCAAAGCTCAGACAGTTTCCTTATGTTTAAATCCTGATGTGACAATGTGACAAACACGTTTTTTGGACATATTTGCTATCTTTCTTACTTTAATTCGATGACCGTCTCTCACCATTTGATGAATTTTAATGATGTTATCGTCAGTGGTTGCAGTTTTTGGGTGTCCCGAACGTTCATCGTCTCCCAAGCTGGTACAGCCACGTGCAAATTCAGCTTCCCGAAATTTCACGGTGGTAAATAAGGGTGCAGAGAACCCGTTTACTGCATTCACCTCACCTTTGATTTGAGTAAGCGTATTGCCTTTCAAAAACTAATATTTAATGACAGCTCGATACTCGATATTTACATTTTCAAAAAAACACACACATCGACTTGCTCAAACTCATTGAAAGTCCGCGAATTTAATTTCTCCCTCCAAAATGCTATGACCATTTTCACAAGCGTTAATTATGACAACATCTTTGAAAATTGCGTTGAGCGTTATTACTTTTCATTCTTTCATCGTAAATAGCTGTGACAAATGTATAATATTACCAAAATTGGATAGCTAACAAGTACCAATGAGTTAAGGTTTATGATCAAAATTCTTTAAAAGAAATTGCAAGAAAGCTATTAAAAAATTATCCCAAAAGGATAAATATTGTCTGAAAGGAATAATAATAATAAAGAATTTTAAGAAAATGCTACTTCAAGCTAAAATTTCAGTTTACTTAGCGCTGAGATACCTACTTAGTGATTTACTTGGTGAGAGCAATTGAGACTTGAAAATCTGATTAATTAGGTTCGAAAATTATATTTAACATCATGATTTGATTGTGATTTCAAAGTTAATGACAAAGTTCAACTGGTATGAGCTATATTGCCTAATATATACACTAAATATTGCAAAAGAATGTATGTATAATTAACTAGCGTTGCAATTCCTTTTGTGCACCAGCTTCTCTTTAGAACTTATTTTCGATTTCGGGAATGTATGTAATTAGTAAATAGTTTTTTTTTTTATATTCAGTGTAGAATATGTTTGATTTTGCAACACATTTATTATCTTTCGATTTCTTATGTTTTCTTATAGTTAGTAATTACATCGTTATATTCCAATTAATAATCTTACATCATTATACCAATTAAACAGGACAATTAGCCTATCAAAAGAAAAGCATTGATAAAGCTTAAGATATCATAAAGGTGACAATGAAGTTATGGAAATAATATCTATATAATATTAATTTTTCGAGGTGTAACTGTTAAATAGGTGGACTAACGCTATTCATCACTTTATTTTTATTTCCTACATATTTACTTGTTATCATCTTCATTTACACTACCCCGCCTCTATCCTTAAAAAGCTCCTCTCGAATCTTTTAGTGCTGGAAGTCTTCTGTCAGCTCCTACAAGATGTTTGCGCTTTCGCTTTTACAGCTTCGACAAACTCAAATTGTGTTCCTTTAATGCATATGTCACTTTAGAAAGCATATAGAAGTCGCATGGTGCAAGATCCAGTGAATACGGAGGATGGCTTAACGCTAGGATACTATGCTTGGCAATAGGTATGAGAGACAATACTGTATGACTAGTCTCACAACAATTCTGGTCATTTTTTGTTCTTATTCTTTCACGGAATTCAGCAAAAATGTTACTGTAGTAATGTTTATTAATAGTTTGACCTTCAGCAACACAGTGAAGGCACATAATCAAATGAATATCGAAAAAAACAATCATTATTTTCAATTTTGATTTGCTCATTCAAGCTTTTTTTTTTTGGATGTCGGAGAAGAAGGGCTAATCCAGTGCCTGGATTGGCGCTTCGTATCAGAATCAAAGTAAGAAATCACGATTCGTCACATATTATTATTCTTTCCGATAACTTTGGGTAATTTTCAATTGCTTTCAAAGTGTCCGTATTAGCATTTTTGTGAGCTCCTTGTTGGTTAAATGTGAGAATTTTAGGCATCGATTTAGCACACACTTTTCTCTATGTTAAAATTGTTAAGTAAAATTTGCCGAACGGATTTTTTGTCAATTCCTACAATCTCAGGATTCGCATGAATACTTAACCAATGGTCAGATCATCTTGATAAGCTTAAAAACGTTTAAATCACTCAAAAACACGTGCATGCAATAAATATTCATTGTCATACACTTCTTTTAATAAATCATAAGTTTCAGTAGCGGTTTTTCCAAGTTTTATGTGAAATTTCACAAAAGTTCGTTGCTCTCTTATTATTTTTCCGGTGAAACAAAAAGTAACTTTAATACGAACGAAGGCTTTATTGACTATA
Organism: Nephila pilipes; assembly: GCA_019974015.1. Taxonomy (NCBI): domain Eukaryota; kingdom Metazoa; phylum Arthropoda; class Arachnida; order Araneae; family Nephilidae; genus Nephila; species Nephila pilipes. Next base: position 68,828 of record BMAW01043369.1, on the reverse strand, counting down.
CGAATTTGTTAACACAAGCGAGATGCACTGCATTCTTAAGAGAAGGTTTCATGCTTAACAGCTGTTGGTCGCTAGCGATTGGCGCTTGAATACTTTTTTTGCATCGGCGTCAGTCTCGTTAATTAAAAGTCACATTTTTATTGAATCTCACATGATTTCAAATATAAATATTTAATAATTATATTTGAAATCAAATCAGATTCCATTAATTTAACAATAAGAGCATGAAATCAGAAACTTTGTTTGTCGTTTATATAAACTTATTCACATTGTATTATAAAATGCAGCTCTATTTCATTAAAAGAAATTTAGAATATTTCTATTTGAGTTTGTGTAATAATTGATAAAAACTTAAAATATCAATTTCCGTGATATACTTTCAGCATGTTTGAGCAATTTTGAGTTAAATATTTCATCTCTGCAAATGGAATAAAACAGCTAAAAATAACATATTGAAAGTTTTTGTCGAATCGCTCAGAAATTAGTGAAATATTATTTATAAACTGATTTTATAAATTTTTAGTTAAATTTGGTTAAATTCTGTTCTTTAATAAGTTATGCATTTCATTTAACTCTATTTATTCCTGAATATTGAATTGGTATTTAATGTACAGAATTCGAATTTAAATGCATATGATTTTTCGTAATTTCTAATATATATTTGATAGACTATGAATAGCTACAAAAATAATTTTTAATTTCTATTCAAATATAATCTAACTAAATATTACTATTTCACTGTTTGAAAAGTTTTGAAAATATTCAAGAAAAAAATTACAATCGCACTGATATATATCCGTGGGGCTAACAATCAATTTTCAAAATGTTCATTTGCAACTAGTTCTCACGTACACTTTCCTCTATATCAAAGGTCTTCAACCTGGGTTCCACGAAACCCTAGGGTTCCCTGGAACTTTGACAAGGGTTCCTCAAGAGATCACTATTTGCTTAATCGTAGCGCCAAAATTTTAATAAAATTCAATTTTTTCTCATAAAAAATTAAATTTTTAAAGGCAGTTTGTTTGTGGAAATAAATATAATTAATGTTTTACGGATAAAATAAAATCTTAAATTTCATAAGCCTCACGTGGTCAAATACATTAACAGAGATGCATTAGGTTACATATTAGTCTCCATTCCTTAGCTTAGGTGAAGAATCCTCCACTTACATCGCTATTTTCAAGGTTTAAAGTAAAATTGACGCCACTCTTTAAAAATTGCAGTAATGGGTATATTGCATTTTGAAAGATAATATTTAATGAATTTCTTAATTTGCATAATAATTTAGTAGATGGTAACACTAATCGCGATAAAAATATAAAAAATAGTTTGGTTCAAAATAAATCAGATCAAATAAAACATTTCTTGAATGTTTCCCTGTTCAAAAAAAAAAAAACTATCTTAGATCCAAAATTCATTTGAAGACTGTGACACCTCCGAACTCCCCCCCAAAAAAGAAAGGGAACTCCAAATTGATACATTGACTGAAACTAAAATGAAATTAAATTTAAGTCAAGTTTATACTTTGCATTTTTGGATTGACATTAGAAAAGAGTATCTTCAAATTACCAAAAGAGCTGTGAAATCTCTAATGTCATATATTTCAACCTGTCTAAGCGAAAAGTCTTTCTCTTTGTACACTGCTACAAAAACAAAATACAGAAATAGATTGGATGCTGAAGATGACATTAGGTTTATTGCAGATTTCAACAATTATTCCAGACGTAAAAATAGTTTGCAATAAAAAATAATCAGTAAAGCTAATAATTCTTTTATTCTTTTTTATTATTATGATTAAAATTATTGTTGCTTTTGTTTATTATTCAAAGAGTACATTTAAGAAAATCGAAAGAAAAACCATTAGCTACTTTACCATTCATTATTTTATTAAGACGTTTCTATTGTGATAAAATAGTGATGCAATAGTAATTTTGTAAATTTGTGAAGGATTAAGCTCTAATATCCTCTTTATGCTTCTCTTTGATTAATGGATTATTTCAAGAAGATGATAAGCTCAAAGGGTTCCTCAAAGTTTAAAAGGTTGAATACCACTACTCTAACTAACCTCCAAGGTTACTTTAGTACGATGTTTGGTATGAGAACCTCGTCTTGTGAAAAAGCCGTGACATACATAAGTAAACTACTTTAACACAATAAAAAATAATAATGAATGAAATAGAGAGATCGTAGATATTATTAACGGAATAATAATTACCAGAACTTATGGTACCTTAATTGTGGTGCGAGCAACTATGAAACGATGTTCAAAGAGTAATTAATAATTTTGAACAGATTGTATAGTGGGAGAAGAGGCTACGATCGTAGATAAAAATGAAGAATTAGAATTAAGAGCAACTATTCGAATGAAAGATTGTCATTTGGGGCACTTAGGATTGAAATTAGATAAAGTTCACATTAACTTAATTCAACATATCCAGAGGAAGATGATTGTGGTTTCCCAATCATTGAAATTATTGTACATCATTGTAGGTGTGTTGTGACTCGCGATTGTGAAAATTCTGTGTTAATGTATGTGTACGAGTGAGTGTGGGAATGTAGAATTCATGATGAATTTCTGATTTAAGACCGTTCACGGTGAATTAAAAAAAAAACTGAATAACACCCATTGATGACGCGGAGTATCTTAAGGTATTTGGCACGATGTGTCGGCTGGAATTTCCAACTAAGCGATAAACATATCTCTGTGGTACTGTAGTCAATTGGGGTAGCTGGAGAACACTATGGAATCTTACAGTCTTAAAGTTGAAAGGACTTTCAGATTTATTGTAGTTGAGGGGGTCCTGTTTTTTTGTGGGAAGGAAGAGGTGCGAAAAGATGAGTTTATTTTCTCCTTGTAAAAAGAAATTTTAAAGGAAGCGAGGACTATTAAAAGCGTTAAATATTAAACATGTAAACTTCTCTTTTTTTCTCTCTCTCTCATTTATTTTTATAAGGTAAATATTGATGGCAGTAAAAAATAACAAGAAGAAATAAATAATTGAGGAAAAGTTAAAGTGAATAAAAATTAAAACAATAAAAAGAATGTGAAAAGAGCTGCCAAGCATCTATCAACAGAAATGTTGTTATATATTATTTTCGTCCAAATTTAAATTATAAAACAATCATTATAATGGTTAATTAACAGTTTATATAAAAATATTTAATTAGTATTAATTTTGTTGGACAAAATTTGCATTTAAAATTTTCATGTTAAAACTAAATTAATTGTATACTTAAATTTTATTTCTACTAAATTGAAATATTACGATAGAACTATGTATTACTATTAAACATGATTGTTCCCTGGAATTAAACGTACTTAAACTTTATGAGTAACTCCTCATCATTTGAGAAATTTATGCAGAAGTAAAGTATAAGTAAACGGGAAGTAACTGTGAATCTTTTTCAGTCTAATTTTTTTTGTTAAAAAAATCTCACACCCTACAAAAATTAGTTCAATATAAATTTTTGTAGTTTGCTTCTTTTAGTTTTGTTGCCTCAGTAGTTAGTATCAGAAAGTATGCTTTTGTCATAATGCATTTAGAAAAAAAAATAATTTTTGGACAGTAAGGTGAAACTTTTCTTTTTCAGTGGTATGAAACTTTTATCTCGCTTTGTTCTTATCTTCTATAAGTTTCTTTTTACATTAAAATATTAAAAATATTTTTTTTCAAATACTACGACTGATACCTTCTAAGTGAGTCCACAGTATCAGGGAAAGCTCGTTTACATTTTTAAATAAATATTTTTTTTATTTATGCCTGGTTCCAAAGATGATTAATGTAAATAAGAAATTGATAATTTTTTCTTCATTAAATAATTTCATTGATTTTTTATTAACGCCACATGTTGAAGCAAATTAGGGCTTTGGGTGAACGACCTTGTAATTAACCTCGGACAAGTAATGAGGACGACACTTGACCTAGTGCCTTCCTCTCCAAACTTCTACATCAATGGAAGAAATTAGATCCTCGTCAGATTTAATTTGCATCACCTCCACTACATTGAGAGTCTTCAGTGGCATCAAGACTCGAACCCACGATTCGACGGAAATAACGCCGGCCGCGAGCTCATGACTACGACTCGGTATTAGATATTTAAAACAAGAATGGCAGTTTAAACAGTAATAGAAAACATGAAATATCCTTATGGAATTGGAGTTGATTTAATGCAAGAGACTAGGATCTCAATGGATTTTGATGCATGAAATTTCTTTATGCCCAGTATAGATATAAAAGGAAGCAACGAAGAAGAAAGAAAACAAGCAACAGAAATCAATAAATTTAAAGAATATGTAAAGTGTTAGTCTAAAATCTGGAAAAGAAGTGGAAAGAAATAAGATGCAAAATAGTTATAAAAACGTTTTCAAGAAATTCGTAATGTCCAAAATCGGTCATTAGAGTGAAAACTAGGGGTAATAGAATAGACTAGAGTTAGAGTTAGGGTGAGAATAGGATACTTTCAAGCTATAAAACCAGTAAACAAAGAGAGCTTTTGTTCCTCACTTTCGACGATTTTTTCACTGATAACGTTATGACGGCTACCATAGCGATTCAGACCGAATCAGTTGGATATTGCTACTCAGCGTAAAGGTTGCAGTCTTTATATACAATGTAAAAAAGACACTTTAACATTGCGAATACAACGAGATGAGGAATTTCGGAAAGTCCTTATTCCAAAGCAAATTTTATTTTGAATATAAACTGCTGTTTGTAGAAAATGCAACACCATGAAGGAATCATCAGAATCAAATGAAATTCGCAGCAAATGTCAATTATAGGATATTATGCAAATTAATAAAGTTTCAGAGCCATCGCGCGTGCGCGGCGCGCGCAGCGCCCTCTGAATTGATGCTGAAAGCGTATAAATAAAGTGCTGTAGCGGGACGTTGAAAAAAGTCTATGATTATTTGTTAGTGGCAAACGTTTAGTGAGACCTGAGTATGCCTCCACGACGGAAGAATAAGAAATTCAAGCAACTTACGGAGTTTGAACGAGGGAGGATAATCGGCCTTCGAGAAGGAGGATTTTCCTATCGCGCAATAGCAGCTCGTATGCAGCGGAACAGTTCCACAGTGATGCGAGTTTGGAAGCAGTGGACCGACGAGCACCGAACAACTCGAAAAACAGGCACTGGACGACAGAAGGTGACGTCAGAGCGCGATGATCGACACCTGCTCCGCATGGCGGTGAATGCTCGCACAGCTTCCTCCAGGCAGCTGGCAGCACGTTGGTCTACTGCTACAGGTGTACAATTGTCGGCTTCGTCAATTCGTCGTCGTCTGCTGCGCCGTGGATTGCGTGCAAGGGTGCCTTTATACAGGATTCCCCTCACGGCGAATCATCGACGGCTGCGTCGGCAGTGGGCTCTTGAGCACAGAGACAGGCGAGCTGATTGGCACCAAGTTGTCTTTTCAGATGAATCACGCTTCAATTTGTGGACCCATGATGGCCGTGTTCGTGTTAGACGTTATGCCGGTCAACGCTGCCTTCCTGAGTGTATTATTGAACGACATAGTGGTCGAACACCCGGAGTTATGGTCTGGGGTGCGATTTCGTATCATGGACGATCCAATTTGATACGAATTGAGGGTAATCTCAATAACAACAGGTACGTCCGTGAAGTGCTACAGCCCGAAGTCGTTCCTTTCCTTCAAGGCATCCCTGGAGCTATCTTTCAGCAGGATAATGCACGCCCACATGTTGCGCGGACTGTTCGAGACTTCTGTTCAGCACAACGCATGCAACTTCTTCCTTGGCCTGCTTATTCACCATAAATACCAGTCATACGTATAATAAGTCATACGGATATGTCGCCTATTGAGCACGTGTGGGATATGGTTGGTCGGCGTCTCGCTCGTGATCCGCGTCCTGCAGTTTCCAAAGACGAACTTTGGTTGCGCATACAAGCGATATGGAATTCTCTTCCTCAAGCAGATATTCAACATCTGTTTGACTCCATGCCACGTCGTATAGCAGCACTTATTGCAGCGCATGGTGGCTGCACCAAATACTGATTTCGGACGCTTAATTTGTTTCTTTTGTTTTGAAAATTTCATCATTTATTTGTATCAGTACAAGTCGTTTCTGCATTAAATTTCATTTGATTCTGATGATTCTTTCATGGTGTTGCATTTTCTACAAACAGCAGTATACTTTACCTGGGTAAAATTATTTACGGAAGAGCACCACAGAAGATGCCTTTGAGAGAGTTAACTGAAGTCGAAGTTTCAAAAAAAAATGAGTGACATTACTTTCTAATAAAGATTACATTTTCTCAAACAGGAATTCATAAGAAATGTATGTAATACTTGTGTATTACTATACCAATATTCTATGAATTACTGCATAAAAGAAAATTATTTTGTTACCAAATGTTGGAGGGGGGGAATCAATATAAAATGAGTAATATAAATAAGTCATACGTATAATGAAATCACGAGAAGGCGTCGAGATTTTTTAGGCTAGATTTTCGACTCTTTTTCTTGTTAACCATGCTTTTGAGAGAACCATCTGAAAAAGAAGAAGCAATTAGAAACAAAAAAAAAGCGATTAACATTATATTCTAATAAATTCACATATTCTCGAACCATCTTTCATAAGAACTGTATGAATTATGTATAAATGAAACTTTGTTACCAAAAGCATATAAGAGTATATACATATATAAGAGGATGAAGACAGGTTACTAACTCGTGACGGAAACCCAAGAACATAACTGAAATTTCAACTTACCTCAATAACAACAAAATTGAATCGGAGTCACGATTAATATTTATGAACAAAGTCTGAGTCAAATATCAGCTTTCCGATGATCACGTAACTTTCCTGCACCAATATCATGCACACTATTATAATACTAATCTTCGATTTCCTATCAGCATTTTAAAACAATCTATTTCTCTATCTCATCATTTCCTATTCACTACACTTTTATATATTTAGCAATGTTAGTTTACATAAGACAGTTTATGCACAAGGCGATGTTCTTAAATCAAATAACGTCATAAAGTAGGTCAAAAAGTCAGTTGAAGAGAAAAAAGCGCAAGAATTTCTTACAGTTCATGAATATGAAAATACGTTGTTGAATTTTCTCTACCACTTTTCAGAAAAATTATGGAATTTGAAGTACTTACAATGAAAATTATGTATATTTTCTTTTTCGAATTTAAGACATCATTTGCATATTCAGCAAATTAATTTCCAATCTTTCAAATGTTCCATGGAATCGGAATCTTTTCGTTATTTTTTTCCTCTAATTTTTATAAGAAATAGAGCAATATGTGTAGTTATAATATGGGGTGGGGGAGAATCATCCTATAAACCAAAAAAAAAAAAAAAAAAAAATGTTCATTGTTGTTATGGTAATGCTGTTTTATGTTCGATTGGTATTCTGTTAAGTCCAACTGCATTAGATATTCTATGCATTAATTATAATTCTGAGCTAATATGTGTAAACGGTATTACTCTCAAACTGTAGCATTTACTATGTTAAAAAGTTATTCGTGGACTTGGACAGAAAATTGAAAATGTCCAATTTTAAATTTTAATAGTAATAAAAAAGAAGCAAACGTAACCGTTTATAAACTGTACTGTTCTAAAATGATTAATAAATAACATAGCTTAATAAATGATTAATTTAATTAAAATTTTACGTGATTTGTTTTCGTGTATTAGTTATGGAAAAATAAGTTATGTGAAATTATTTTTTCCCTGTCACTGAATTAATGATTTATGGTAATATATGGTATTTGTTACTGTAATCATTTGCAATAAAACTATAATTATACAACTCCTATTTAAAATTATGAATGTGAGACTAGGATGCAAAGTTTAAACAAAAACAATGTGATATGTTGTGATGGTAGTGTTTAATGGGATAAGAGCCAGATGTGGTATGCTGCACCAAACAAAGTGTAATTGCGGTCAAAGCGTTTGAAAAATGAAAAATAGGTAAAAATTGATTGACAAGAAGGTGGATCGAAAATATAGAAGGATTTGTAGGGTATCCCGGGGATGCGTAACCCGTGTTTACCGAAGATGGTAAAATCCAAGATAAAGAAGAAGTCACTCGGTTTCTGGGGTTCGTGATGCCTTCGTATTTGCTTAATGAAGGGAAGTTTCTGAGGGGGTTGAAGGAAAACAAAATATTACAAGTGTTTATAATAATCAGAAAATTATACAGTGATCATAAGTGTTTAATTTTTCTGTAATTATCAACATATAACATCAATGACTAAGCTTAGAAATGACTTTATTTTAAGCAAATATGGAAAGCTATTCCACAGGATTGTGTTCGGTTTTCTTTATAGAAAGTGTATTATAATTTTGAAGAAATTCTAAGAAGATGAAATTGAAATGCATAAATATTAATTGATATATAATCTTTTGATAATATAATTTTTATTAAAAATTTGAAAATATTATGTATACTTGTAATTACATTTGTGACATATTTTACACTTATTACAAATATAGTGTATATTTACAATCAAAGCTTATTCAAAAGTTCAAATGATGCTGACCTCAAAAGATGGAAATTTATTTTCAATTTTTTTGTTTTCAATATTTATTTATTTGTTTTTTTATTCATCTTTATATGCTAATACTCTTAAAGAAGAAATTACAGTTGATTGAAGCAATGATTTTGTGTTTTGTTTCTTTCAGAATTTCATTTGTCACGTAATTCACTTCGAAAAATAATAACTAATAAATAAAGTTAAATTTAAAAAAAACTTTTCGGTGCATCATAGTGACCAGATTAAAATTTCACATTTTATGCTTCATTATATAGTGATTTGTGTTTTGTTGTAATTTTAAAGGATAAATTAAGAAAGTTTAAATAACTTTAAATGGATTTCAGAGGAGTTCAACGCACACATGTATTAATTTATACAAATTCTGCATTTTCTTCTTTCACATCACTAAATCAAAACTTATTTTCAACATCTTTTCAATAACATAAATTTACTATATTACGCAAATGAATTTTTATACACAAACACAAAATATTCCCAAATCGGAGAGTTTAGTTCGTAAGTTACGCGCACGCTTCTGTGAATCATAAAGCTTTCTCTATCATTTACCATTTGTCCCTATTTACAAGTTGCTGTAATTTCATTTCAGAAAGTAATTGTAAATGTTCATCAAACATAAACATTCCTTGCCAAGAATACGCTTACAGAAAAAAATATGCTGGTGTAATCTGTTTCAAATACTTCAAAGTTCGTCAATAATTAATAAAAATTAATTTGAAATCATAAAAACTGATTAATAACTACATAAAATTATATTTTAGCTACGCTAATCGATAGAGGGAAGTGTATATTTCTAACTTATTCAATTCTACTTGAATCAGTAAATTTTTTCTTGTAGAAAATGTTTTCGAACATTTCGTCTCCTGTAATTTAATATAGAAAATTGAATATCCCATTTACATAAAGGCAAAAAAAGCATTTTTTTTTAAGAAATCAAAACTCTAATAATGTTATTTAATAAATAATTATATGTGTTGTATCCATCGTAATTTATATAAATGTGGGTGCATTTCTTCTGCTTGAAAACGTGTTCGAACTTTGGAGCTGAAACAGCCTTAATGTTTAGCCAGAAGAAATGGAACCGCAAAGAGGGGCAAATTGCCCTTTCCTCTTGAAGTTGAGATTCCTACTTCTAATGGTTAACAGTTCAGTGACCCTCTACGGGTCTTTCACATGTAGAATCAAAGTGTTCAAGAGGGACTATCACAGATTAAAACTTCAGCTACTCTCTTCTTCAACGTCTTACAGCGCCAGAAGTTAAAACGTCTTACTTAACTAGTCAGATGAGACGTCTTTTTGGCCTATTTCGTAGAGGCACAGCAAAAAGCAAACGATAAACTTACCTTCAGACCAGGGTTCGAAACAACGTGGCCACATCAAGGTCACCCACAACTCCCCATCTCCCCACAGTCTACGGGATACGGAGTAGAATAACATTCACCAATGCCTCGGAGCAAATGCCAACGCCGAAATTCTACCCCTTGTCCGGCGGAGGGGAAGAAAGTTCTTGACCTTGAATGTCAGTGGTGTCTACCGCATCAAGGTCAACAACAACACTTTTTTTTCTCTACGGGATAAGGGGTAGAGTAACATCCCCCGATGTTTCATCCAGCAACGAAGTGATGACTCAAGACTCGAACAATAGATGGCAGCACAGCCTATACCTACTGGTTGCATATGTCCGTGACGCAAAACGCCTCTGTATGTCTAACTAAAACAAACGTACTCAAAATTACAGCTAGTGATATTCCGGCTCTGAGGCACGTGTCGACGAGACCCACCACTCAAAACGAGACAGTCGATGACGCAAAAATGGAAAATGTCCAAAGCAAAACTAAATTCAACTGGGAGGGGTTGTATCGATTGCAGTAATGGCTGAAAACAAATCAAAGTAACCTTCTGTACAAAAAATACCAATGCTTCTCTTCGTATCATCACAATGATATTGGAAGAGGAGTATGCTGCGATTCTCTTCTACAACAGTGCCCGAAGTTAAAACGCCTGACTTAACAAGCCAGAAGAGACGTTTTTTCAACCTAGATGGCTGAGGCATAGCAAAAAGTGACAGTTCAACTTTCCATCTAATCCACTGGTCTAAGATAACAACTACATATTAATTACTAATTTACTTTTGATATTGCTTGGTCTAAAAGTTTGAATATACAAGTTAAAGATATTTAGCTAATTATTATTGTGTCTTTATGGCTCTTAATAATAATAATGACGCCAGCTCAGAACATATTTACCAAAGCGCATATTTGTTGATGTCTAGAAAATTAATTAAAAGATAACTCTTCTACTACTCTAAAACAACTCTTAACGACATGCCTTACCTTTAATATAATAGGAAATAGAATATTTAAAATAATTACTTACTCTATTATCCTAAAACAAGTCTCAACGACATACTTAATTCTCAAAAAAGAGAAAAACTGAAGTAGAGTTTTTAAAAACATAAACGAAATCATTATATTTCTCGAATCTCTGAAAATAATGAAACAATTTCTAATATGAAATTAGGAATAAAAATAAAGTAAAATATTAGTAAATAATTGAGAAAATGAAAATAATTCTTACCAACAGAATTTTCCTTTAATAAATGAAAAAAAAAAAAGGAAACAAATATTTTAAATCACAGAGAAAAAAAAAATTTAAATACCCCTAACACAGATACTGACATATTCAAGAAATTTTAAGTATCATACTTCCTGCGACATTTCCTGTTTCAACATGCTTTATTTTTAAAACTGCCAATCAGGAAATATATACATTATATATATATATATAGAGAGAGAGATAGATAGATAGATAGATAGATAGATAGATAGATAGATAGATAGATAGATAGATAGATAGAGAGAGAGAGAGAGAG
>BMAW01043369.1:0-57320 GCA_019974015.1 Nephila pilipes | reverse complement strand
AGAGAGAGAGAGAGAGAGAGAGAGAAACTGAAAATAATATATTTCATAATTGGTACTGCAAGCAACTGTAAAAAGACAGCCTTCCTGAAAAAAAGACCAAATAAAAGTTCACAATTCTTCGTTTCAGCTAAAAAAAAAATTGGACTCTAATGATGCTCAACTTATCACTTAAGTTCAAAAAGTTAACTTTAGTGAGTTGGTATGTTTATATACACCACAGAACCACAGCAATGAATTTCGGCCCCCTTATGGGGGCCGAAGTATCGATTTTTTTTTATGGAACCAAGTATTTTTCCCCCTCTTAGAACTAAATTTTCAGTTTATTTGTCTTTGGTTTACAGATCATTGGACTTCAATATAGCGTGTTTCATCACAAAATGGGAAGTTCTTTTATTTTTAAACTTCTGTTCCTGGAGAGGATAGGCATTTCTGACTTTTTTTTTATAGAATGGTCTTGATATAAATGCACATTAAAAAAAAGTAAAATTTGTATCTGTTCATTGCAACGAGAGAGAAAAAAAAATCTGAAGTATTATTAAAAAGTGTTAGTTTAACAAAACAAAAGTTCAATTATTTGAAAATTATATTCCATTTATTTTCTTTTACTAAATATATTCTGACAGATATTGAAGCAATTGACAGATATTGGTGTTGCTGTGTATTTCTGAAGGGGAGAAAAACATATAATTTAAAACTCAAGTTCTGCACCATTGCCGTGACAGCCGAGTGGTCCTCGTTGCGAGTTCGTTGTCGATTTGCTTTTGTTACATCATATATTCGAGTCTTGGTGAAGGTCCACTGCGTAGCGGAGCTGATTTTCGATGAACCTGTCGAGGTCCTACGTTCTCCTATGGTGTGGTGTGGAAGTAGAAAGAAATCCGTTCAGGTGTAGTCCTCGTCACTTGACTGAGGTATAAAATGACGTGGATCCTTTACCATTAGCCTTCCTGTTCTTTCTAAAGGCAACATTAATTTTTAATAAATAAAAAAAAATATATGTCTTTAATTTCACATTTGATGCGCTTTATCTATAATTATAAGTTTTTATTTGAAATATCCATAAAAATTGTTTTCTTCTTCATAAATATGTACAATAAATAAGCTATTGTTAAATTCAGTGGAAAATTTTAGAATAATATCTAATATTTATATGCTGAAGCGTTATTTTTTACCAATTATACTTTAAAAATAAAATTAATAATAATAATACTATAAACTAAAAATGTCAGTTCTTTATTTCGTATCCTCATTGAATATTAGGTTCAGTGAGCAAGACTTTAAACGGAAGTTGTTAACCTAAGTAAAAGAGATAAAATTATTACTAATTATGTAACTGGTGGTCAGTTGGTTTTATTGTCCACACTGAAAAAAACACTAGTTAATTTAAGAAAATGTATATCTGCGTTAAAATCTTAACTCCAAATGCAAGAAGGAAAGAAACGATTGAAAGGACGGAATGGTAAGGGAAAAAGTTGAAATTGGCGAAAGATCGTATAATCATCCCATGGACACATCAACCGTGGGTGAGAGAAATTCATTCTTTCTAATGAGAGAAATGAAACATGACTTGTGATACTTCGATGTCGTAAATTGCGTTCTTACTATAAGAAAGTAAGCTCCTGGTGAGTATTGTGTAACGAAAAATAGTTGTAACATATGTAACTCTATTCAACATAACTAATCTATTTCTAAAAAAAAAATACACTATTACATTTATTCTCAATATTTATTTTGCACAACATGTAAATAGTGAGTAATTATAAACAGAATAAAAAAATAACTTTCGATGCAGTTGATCAGTACCTTTTCATTCATTAAATGTTGTGTAAGAGTCGGGCAAGCAGAAAACTACATTAGAAAAATCACTTAATCACGATACTAATATGTTGTATTCAGTGCATCATCTATCATACACAAATGACCGCGGTAGTCTAGTGGTCATGGTCACAGACTCTCGGCCGGCGGTTTTCGTCGAGTCTTTTGTTCGAGCCTGTGATGCCATTAAAGACCCACCATGTAACTGCTTTGCGAAAAATGGATGTTTAAAATGGAGTACAAAGTACTCACTTTTGATTGCTTTACATACTCAAAATTGCTCCCATCTCAACGTATTCAAATTTGAGACTCGCACGTATTCATTTTTAGTAACAGGTACGCACACAAAATGGGAACTTCACATACTCCTTTTTGAAGATATTTGTGTATCAAATATTATTGTGGAATGGAGACTAGAGTATATCGTGTATTTATTTTTTAATCTATTATTGTGTCGAATTCGAGAATGAAACAACAAAATGAGAATGAATGATATTTATTTTCGAAGCTGTCACTGCAACAAATAAGACTACGAAACAGTACAGTGGGTATTAATTGCATTCATTTTCGATAATGTTGTTGTATCGAACATGAATTTTAAACTGATAAATAAATATCAACTTAAATTTTAAAGGACATAAATAAGCTCTCCTTTAATTGAAAACTTCATTTTCTTCATCTTACATATTAATTAATAAATATTTAAGTTTTTTCCACAAAACTTCAAATCAAAATTCTTGCATTTAGTGTGTGTAATAAAACTGTTACTTTTAAAAACAAAAATGCAAACGTTACATGATAATAAACTGTAATTTGAATTTATACTTCACATTTCAATCAATTCCAATGTCAATCAAAACAAATGTGTAAAAATTTGTGTCAAAACAAATGTGTAAAATATTTGAGCTTATAGTTACAGAAGCAATTTGGTTCATTTAAAATTATATTTATGTTTCTCGAAGCAATATATAGTTTTGTTAAAATCCTTTACATGCAGAAAATTGAGTTTTATTTAAAGTTCAGTCATTTAATAAGTTATTGCAAATACTTGGAAATATTATGATGGATATTAGATTTCCCATAGTAAAAATTTTAACGTGCTTTTCTTTTATTTAACATATATACATTTCCTTTTGAATTAATATCATAATAAAGCTAATACCTATAATAATTCGATATAAAAACCAACGTTTTTATATGTCGGCAAAGTTTATTAGAGAAAAATATTGAAATATTAGTTAAAACTGTTAGTTATTTTTAACTTTAAATTTTATTTAAAAAGAGACATTAGTGAGCGTATTAAAAAATTCTATTAAAAAAAGAATGGGAACCAGAATTCAGAAAAAATTATTGTGATAAGACATGGCGCCAAATATTGGAAATTTTCATTCTTGCGAATGATTACTGACTAAAAGTCAGCAACCCTTACTATCTTGGAGATAGTAAAGGGGAGATTGTATCTCCCCTTTGTGAGTACAAAAGTTTTACGATACTTCATGCGGCGTGGGGAGTGCCCGGTGTTCCCAGAGGAGGAAAGAAATTTTTTCCTCAATCCTAAAAGCGCCGAGAGGATAGAATATTTTGACTTATTAAAATTATTGAAATATTAGTTAAAACTTGTCGCAAACGTCTAAATATTGCATTGTTAGGCGAGTACGAACGATTCCCAAAATTTCAAAGCTCTAGCTTGATGGGAAGTTGGTTAAATTAACGATCGAAAATTTGAGGACACACACACATCAAGTGAAATTCAGAATAATTCGATATAAAAACCAACGTTTTTAAAAACAACGTTTTTATACGGTGGCAAAGTTTATTAGAGAAAATTATTGAAATATTCGTTAAAACTGTTAGTTATTTTTAACTTTAAAATTTACTTAAAAAGAGACATTTATGAGAGTATTAAAAAATTCATAATACTCATAAAATCAAAACATGCATTTGAAAGTTTGTAAGTCATTCTATTAAAAAAAGAATGGGAACCAGAATTCAGAAAAAATTATTGTGATAAGACACGGCGCCAAATATTAGAAACTTTCTTTCTTGCGAATGATTACTGACTAAAAGTCAGCAACCCTTACTATCTCGGAGATAGTAAAGGGGAGATAGTATCTCCCCTTTGCGAGTACAAAAGCTTTACGATACCTCATGTGGCGTAGGGAGTGCCCGGTGTTCCCAGAGGGGGAAAGAAATTTTACCTCAATCCTAAAAGTGCCGAGAGGAAAGAATATTTTGACTTATTAAAATTATTGAAATATTAGTTAAAACTTGCCGCAAACGTCTAAATATTGCATTGTTTGGCGAGTACGAACGATTCCCAAAATTTCAAAGCTCTAGCTTGAAGGGAAGTTGGTTAAATTAACGATCGAAAATTTGATGACACACACACTCACACACCAAGTGAAATTCAGAAAAACGTTGTAAAAACGTTTTAATAAATGATTCATTATAAACAGAAAGAAAAACACCAAAGCATATTTTTGAAAGAATTTATTCTGAACATCACACACACGCACATATCAGACATATAAACCATTCATAATTTTGAAATGAAAATATTCAAAAAAATAAGAGTAAGTTTTAAACTCCTGCACAGGAAGGCATGTCGTTTTTAAAATCACTTATAAACACTGCTATTTAATCCATACTATAGTCCTACTTCATCCCCATTTTTACAATATAGCTTTGTTTTAATATAATGTACAATGATATTTATTCAAAATATAGGAAGTTCTAATACGTAAAGGTACATAATTTAACAGATTTTTTACTTCTTCCAAATCAACAACATCTCGTGTGAATGAGAATATGAGTGAAATGAAGTGAAGTAAATGGGAAGCAGAATGCTTCTCAAACTGATCTGTTTCAAATAAATGTTAAATATGCGAGGTTATTATGTAGACAATTCTTTAATTTTTCGAAAGAAAGGCAAGTCATCTACACAAACAACAAATACAGCTATATTTTCAATATATACTGTTCCATTAAGTATAAACTATTATATGTAACAATTTCTGCTTGGTCTGTTAAACCATCCATTCTACATAGCAGTTCTTGCTGCTTTGAAATACGAACTTGGATACACTTTGAACCCAAAATATTTGATACACAAGGAATTCTAATTTTTTTTTACTAAACACGCATGCCATTTTTAATTAGTGTTAATGAATTAAAATTTAATTAGACAGAGCTTGTCTCCTTACGATTATAAAATAATATACTTTTAACAAACAAAAAAAAAAAAAAAATAATTGACATACCACATGTGTTTTCAATTAAAACAAAGCAATATGCTCAAATAAAAGCATAGTTTTTTTTCTGTATTACTATTATACAATAACATAAATCTAATGTAAACAATGTGGATCAGTTCACAATTAAGGCAAAATATCCATTATGCATTAGTTTGACACAAATTTAATTTTTATACATATTGTCGCATACTGTAAAGAAAATTTGGAATATAGAATAATAAAAAAGTATTGAAATAGATTATCAAGTTACATTTTGGAAATTGATTTTGTTCATTTCGTAATTTCTGCTTTAAAAAAAAGGATTATATAAAATTTAGAAGATATTACTCACTTAGAAAGATTGATTGCCTACAAAAATATTTTGTACTCTTGCCTATTTGAAGACTTGCAAGTCATTTTACAATTGAACACAAAAATAACACTAAAATTAATCAAAATTGATAAACACTACCTTTAATATATTTTTTTAAAAAATAATGCGCTTTTGGGCAAAATATATTTCATGCAGGAATTACGATTATTGGTTTGCTCCCATTAAAAGCAGAATTTTAAATTATGTGATTTTAACACTTAGATATTCTTCAAGTTATACATTAACTTTTTCAATTTTGTTCAAACTATATTATGTTCTACTGCAACAGCCGCTGCCATAATGTTTTGGTGTTTGTACATGTTACTGAAAGCTGAGTTCATTTTTGACCAGAATGAATCAAATAGTATGACTTATTAGGTGTCTAACAAAATTGCATAAAGCTTATTTCACTATATTTTTTAAATAATCTACCAAAATAAGGTAAACATTTGTCACATTCAACATATGATTAAATTAGTCGCTATTCATAAAAAGTGAAAAATTAATAATTTTACATACATATATGTCTACAAATACAAACCTGTGTGGTCTGTGTTGACATCGGATTTCTCTATGTGCTAAATATTTACATCATATACATCCATTTTATTCAGACTAATATGTTTAATATTATATTTCTTACAATATTCAGTTATTTACATTCGGTAGGAAATAATCTTGGTATATTTTTATATATCTATAGTCTGATTCTCGTTTAATTGTGCTGTTAAATTGTTGGTCGGCTTCAGCCTATTTAAACTTGCTTCTTGCGTTTGTTTGCGTACTACCGATGTAAGCTTTTGTAACACTGTAATTTAGCTCTACCTTTCCATGTACTATTAAACGGTAGCCAGATGGCGCCACATGTTCTTTTTGGTTAAAAGCGCAAGCACGAAATACGGCGAGAGACTTCGTTTGCAGAATGATGGAATATGCTCGTGAATCTGTGTTTTATATCTGTTTTGTAACCTGTCTAGTGTTGTGGAACGTGTCGAATATTAAATAATATTTGTTCCTGAAACCATCTCGGCTTTTCATTATTTTGTCCTGAAATAATAACAACATTGGAGGGACACATTGGTGCCCTAACCTGTGGCATGACCCATCGGACATTTTTTTTTTTCCTTTGATCGGCTCACTACGAATTTGGAAGTTTCAGTGTGTGTCACCCCGACACTTATTTTAAAAGTTCTATGTGAAGTGTTCGTTTTGTTATATTTGAAGAAATATCATCCGATATTTAAACTGAAATAGAAGAATTATCACCCAAGATATTTTAAAGTAAGAATTCTTCGTCTTTAGTGTGAAGCGCGCGATTTGTGTTGGAAGAAATAACATCCGATATTTCTATGTGTGAGTGAAAAAAAACCTTGTTTGTTATAATCATACTTTGATTTATATAATTTTTCAAATCTAGTTATTTTATTCTTTCCATACTTGATATATTTATAGTCATCAGAAAATTCTATTTTTGTGATTCTAAAGATCTCGTTCTTTGAGTATATTTATTGGTGGTTAATTGATTTATTCTGCACCAGTTTTCTTAATATTTTATTTTGTGTTTTCATTAAAGTTATTTAAACTATATTGGTCAACCAATTGGAATAAATATTTAAATAAGCATATCTTAAAAATTAGAAGGTATTATAGTATAATTTGGTTAGGATGATAAAAATGTCACTGTTTCTTTTGGTGTTTATAAATGAATGATTATAAAGTATTCTAGCAACTGATTATTTATATTTTGATTATATGATGTGTATAAATGAAGTGTTTTCAGAATAATATATTTCTTTTATCAAAAACTCATAATTGGTTGCATTTAACTTTGTAAATGTTTTGTGTATAGTAAGCAATTATATATTCTTAGCATCACTTGATGTATGATTACAAATGTTTAAACATGCAATTGTTTTTCATACTTTATTTTATACTTTATTGTACTTTTGAATTTCATGAAAATTTTATTTAGTTTTTCACAAAATCTATATATGTCGAATAATTTTGTTTATGTGCACATCCATTTGAAATTTTCTGTAAGTTATATTTCTGCTAAATGGAAGGTAGTAGTTTAATAAGTATTTAATCCTTAATCAGTTAATTAGAAAAATAATTTCATTTATAATTTTAAACTTTCACAAAAACCTTGTATTTAGATAATTGTATTAGATAAAATGGTATTTCTCTCAAGAGGCAAGAAGTTTGAAATTTATAATTTAGCATTAGAATTAAAAGTTTTTGTTACTTCTGATTATAAAATCATCGATTTACCCGACAAAATCAGTATGTGCGCATTCTTTAAGGATAATGAGCAGTTTGTCAAAGAAATGTTAGATAACATAATCGAAGAACTTAAAATGCTGAATAGCAATAAGAAAATAGAAAGGGAAGACAAGCAACTAGCTGAACAGAGAGCATTAGAGCTTGAAAAGCATAACCTACAAGCAAAAAATCCTCTCTAACCTCATGAGGCTTGATTTGAAAACAGTGTTACCCACATTTATTGCTGATGCAGATGACATGCATTGTTCATAACAATGTTTGAAAGGCAGATGAAGCTTTTGAATGTACCTGCAGATTTTTGGGTATCATCATTAATTGGAGTCCTTCCAAGTGATATTGCCAGATTGATAGGGAGAGAACCAGAAGAGATGTTCAGAAATTATGCCCATATTCGTAATATATTATAACAAATATTTAAGCTAACAGCGGACTGATTTAGAATTCTCTTTAGTTGGCATAAGAAACAGGATCATTCCACTTGGAAAGATTTTTTTTTGAGCTTAGAACTTACTGAATGTTGGCTAAAGGAATTGGAATTTATTTTATTTGATAGGTTAACAAATCTCATTTCAGATCAAACTAAGAAAAATTATCCACCAGAATATAAGATTCATTATTTAGATAGTTGGCAAAAACTTAATGATCCTGTTGTGTTAGGAGAAAAGCTGGACATATATGAAAATATAAAACCTCCTTCACAAAAAGCAGCAAATTTTCCCAAAACACAAGAGCTATACAAACCTCCTAGAAATGCAAATAATCAAGAATTTAGGAAAAACCACTCCAGCTGCATACTATCACAAAATGTCAACAACACTGTTTGCCGCCCAGCTATATCTTATTAGGGTTGTGGAAATCCAAGGTTTATAAAGTCGAAATGTCCAAAATGTTCATTAAAGAAAGAGAGTGCTTCTGTTAATGCCATACAGATGTTCACTTCTGTTACCTCTCCAGTAACTCTACTCGACATTGAAGTTTATGAAGCTACAGGCACAGTTTGTGCTGATACTGGAGCCAGCCAGTCAGTTGATGGGGAATTGATGCTTAAATTCTTAAAGAATCGTGGACGAAAATTCTCAGAACTTTATCTTTCTATGTGTCCGGCTGATGGTCAACAATCCACACCACTGGTTCAAAGGGCTACAATTGCCAACCACTATATGTAGACGAACTTTCTTCAAACTGATTTAATTTTTCTGCCACATGCAAAGCGTAACCGGACTCTAACTACTAGGTGTTGAATTCTTAAGGACATCAGGAATTGTAATGAACATGTGTAAGAACCATTGGTATTTTGATGGCGTACCAAACTGCAGAATACCTTTTGTACAAGATATTCCCTTGCCTACAAACAACAGTCCTGTCGAAATAAATAGTAGTTCTTGTTCCAGAAATTCAATTTCCAATGATGTTCCAGTACAGAGCAACCCTGCCGATGAAACTGAAATTAGTGATCTACATTTGGGGGAGAACCATCTCCATTTGTAAAACATTTTATCAACGCAGGTGACCACCCACTAGTTTCAACTGCCCCTTACAGCCTATCTCAAAACAGGAAAGAACTTTTTAAGAAATTGATAACCTTTTGGCCAATAATATTATAGAGGAATGCGAGTCACCATATGCAACCCCAAAAGTTTTAATTCCAAAGTCAGATGGATCATTTAGATTGTGTATAGATTATCGTAAGATAAATGCGATTACTATACCTGACAAATATTTATTGCCTCTTATGGATGCCCTTTTACATGATGCAAAATATACTGCTTTTTTGTCTACCCTTGACTTAAAATCTGGTTATCATCAAGTAGAAGTCAACCCAGCAGATCAAGACAAGACTACATTCGTCTGTCCTTTTAGTATATTTAAGTACAAAAGAATGCCATGTCTGATATTACACCACCTCGCCAAGACGGCCTTCGGAAGTATAGGGGGAGGATGTAACGCCAAAATTTAGCGCTACCTTTCCATGTACTATTAAACGGTAGCCAGATGGCGCCACATGTTCTTTTTTGGTTAGAAGCGCAAGCACGAAAGAAGGCGAGATATTTCATTTGCAGAATGATGGAATATGCTCGTGAATCTGTGTTTTATATCTGTTTTGTAACCTATCTTGTGTTGTGGAACGTGTCGAATATTAAATAATATTTGTTCCTGAAACCATCTCGGCTTTTCATTATTTTGTCCTGAAATAATAACAACATTGGAGGGATACATTTTAAATTCTTTTCCGCTTTAAACGAATATATTTTTCAAATGTTAACGGCTATTTCAGCATTTTATTTTGATTATGCTTATTTTGTATTTCAAACTATTACATGTATAAATATTGTTATGTATCATTAGATCATCGGTTGATTCTAACATGTTAAAAATAAAATCCCCAATACTTATTATAGTATAGTAATTATTCTAAATCCTCTGAAAAATAAATGTGAATAGTTAAAGTGTAATTAAACTGTTCTGAATTAAAATATCTTTCATATTTAAACATTTTATATTGTCAGGCTGATTCTGTTTAAAAAATAAAGCAACATTGGATTAAACTATTTTCTGTTTTAATTAGGATACATAATAAAGCTGTATAACAGTTATATAATGATTTATGAATTAAACATTTGGAATTTTGTACTTTCAAAATAATATTTATTAATTAAATACAATTTTTACTTACGTGTTTTAATGTAAAATGAAGTGTAGAAAAATACATGACTGTTGTGATTTCTTAAGACTATGAATAAAATGTTCATTTTTAAAACTATATATGAATGGAAATGATACAGTCGGGTATAAAAAACAGAATTTTAAGGAAATAGGAAATTTTACTTTCTATAAATCTTGCGTAATGCTCAGCAATGTATTACGTTGCCTTGTAGTGCAAGAGTGATTCTTGTTTCTTCCAAACAAAAAACGCCAAACTCAGATTCGCCCGAATGAAATTATTAGCAGAAATAAAGAAACATTTTTTAAAAAAAATTATTAGTGAATCATAGTTAAATTAGGATGTTTTTAATAATAATAATATGTAAGGAACACTGAACCGTAGTACGTACTCATTTTAATATCCATGCGTTCTTCCACGTACAGCGAGTTAAATATGAAATATAGTTTGAAATATTTAAGCGAACCATATATATATTTCTTTTTGAACCCTAATTTTTAAAATAAGTAGCCATTATATAAAAGAAACTTTTGCAGTCTTTATATCTGTAATAATTTTTGAGAGTGTTGATTTCCCTTTTTTTGTTTTTTGCTTTTGTTTTGAATACATGTAATGTTTTACATTCAATAAAGATGTACGTTCAAATATGATACAAACATAATCATTTCAAAATGAATAAGCATAGGTAATCATTTTTGATTATTTCTTTTTCTTCGTGTGGGGCTAATACACATTAAATTAGTCGAGCCTGAAGTATCCCCATTGGCGTGGTGTAGAAGCTTGGAGAGGAGGGTGCGAGCTGAGGTGTCATCCTTGTCACTTGACCAAGGTTCAAAATTATGCTGTCCATCACCAATAGCCCTCGTATTGATTCCAGTGTGATGTCAAAATAACCAACCAACCAACCTGTCATACACACAAAAAACAAACAAACCTAGTTACATATTTAAATTAAAAGAAATGCATCTCAAGAAATCAAATTTAATAATATTTAAGAAATAAACTGCTAATTGCTTTGCTGAACTGACAACAACTCGAATATATATTATAAGTTTCTACTCTAGAGTTAAAGAACTGTTTCCTTGATCATCCGTTCCCTGATGTTTAGAAGTGTATATTTTAGTAGTTATTCTTACTAATTTTATAATAAACAGACCTGACTTGTCGCTAATTTTTACCTCTGAAAAACTATAAACATTCATGAATACTTAATACTCATCCTTCGCAAGGGTAAATATTTCAGAAAAACTTTAGAAAGTTATTTTTATATACATTTTAATTTCAAGAAACAAATAAATCAATATATGGATCTCAAAGAGTGAAAGAGATGATAATAAAATGTTAACAATCAGTATAAAGAATATGAAGTAATATATACCAGAACTATGCTCGGAACAGCACATATCTTAGTATAAGTGAAAAGTGAAAAGCGACAAACTAAACACAACGAAATCTCGTGAAGTTAAAATTATGTACAAAATACTCTAATTGATATTTTCCTCTTTTTTTTTTTTTTCTTAAAGATAACAAAAATGTGT
This sequence comes from Nephila pilipes, assembly GCA_019974015.1. Classification (NCBI taxonomy): domain Eukaryota; kingdom Metazoa; phylum Arthropoda; class Arachnida; order Araneae; family Nephilidae; genus Nephila; species Nephila pilipes. The sequence continues at coordinate 45,416 of BMAW01043369.1, read as the reverse complement.
TCATACCATATATCGAATGAAAATAGTACTGTATATATATATATATATATATATATATATATATATATATATAACAGGTCAATTGAAAAGTCCCCGACCTACCATAGTAAAACACATTTTTTTGGCAAAATTATTTTTTTTATTCAACATAATTCCCTTCAAGGGTGATACACTGATTATAGCAACCCTCCAACTTTTCGATACCATTTTTGTTGTACGATTTGTCCTTTGCCTCAAAATAGGCCTCAGTTTCGGCGATCACCTCTTCATTCGACGAAAATTTCTTCCCAACGAGCATTCTTTTGAGATCTGAGAACAGGAAATAGTCGCTGGGGGCCAGATCTGGAGAATACGGTGGATGAGAAAGCAATTTGAAGCCCAATTCATGGATTTTTGCCATCGTTTTCACTGACTTGTGACACGGTGCATTGTCTTGGTGAAGTAGCACTTTCTTTTTCTTCCAATGCGGCCGTTTTTCGGCGATTTCGTCCTTCAAACGGTCCAATAACGCTATGTAATAGTCGCTGTTGATGGTCCTTCCTTTTTCAAGGTAGTCAATGAAAATTATTCCATGCGCATCCCAAAATACAGACGTCATAACCTTGTCAGCCGACTGTTGCGCTTTTCCCACGCTTTGGAGCGGGTTCATCGTGTGCAGTCCACTCGGATGACTGTCGATTGGACTTCGGAGTGAAATGATGTTCATCCATTGTCATATATCGATGCAAAAACTCGGGTTTATTACGCTTGATCATCTTCAAACACTGCTCCGAATCATCAACTCGTCGTTGTTTTTGGTCAAAAGGGAGTTCGCGCGGCACCCACTTTGCACAGAGCTTTCTCATACCCAAATATTCGTGAATGATATGATGTACACGTTCAGTTGATATCTTTAGAGTGTCTGATATTTCATTCAATTTCAATTTACGGTCATTCAAAATTATTTGTGGATTTTTTTTAATGTTTTCGTCGATAACAACCTCTTTTGAGCGTCCACTGCGTTCACCGTCTTCGGTGCTCATTTCACCACATCTAAACTTAGCATACCAATCCTTGATGGTTGATTTTCCTGGGGAAGTGTCCGGAAATTCGGCATTAAGCCAAGTTTTTGCTTCAAATGTATTTTTCCCCTTCAAAAAGCAATATTTTATCAACACGCGAAATTCCTTTTTATCCATCTTTTTTCACAATAACAAAAGTTGCTTCATTCAAAATGCTATAATTCACAAACTAATGATCCGGCAGCTGTCAAATCTATACACGCATCTTTTGAGGGTTAGGGCTAACTTAAAAACATATGGATTTAATTCTAGTAGCGCCATCTATGTGTCAGGCCGAGGACTTTTCAATTGACCTGTTATATATATATATGTGTATATGTATATTTAAAAAAAAAACACAATTTACGGTTTACAATGTAACTTTTAAGATATCAGCAATTAATTTACAACTCGGAATAAATTCAGTCTGCTTACAAACTTCAAATACCTCAATTTGAGCAAGAATCGTAATTTTTCGATGCATTGCTCAAGGGTACTCCTTGCTTCAATAATGATGACTATGAAATTTCTAAGAAAAGTGAAAGCAAATTGTTAAAAAATAAAAAATATTATTGAAAAATTAGAAGAATGAGTTTAATTAGTTTGAGGTTAGCGAACAAATAGATTCAAAGCGGACAAAAATTACTTTGGGAATTGAAACCAGGTTATGAAGTTAGATGTGATTGCTTATTAACGTCGCACAGTGAAGTAGCATAAAGGCAATCGGCGAAGGACCTCGTAACTTTGAAACTTGTCAAGTGATGAGAATGGTACCTTAGTTGGCAACATCCCACTCCATTCCTTTGGACCACGCTAGAACTTTGATCCCATCCTCTAGTAGATTTATTTTTTTTTAGTATAGAATTGTACATGGTCAGCTGTTTTGAATTCTTTAAATACGCATTTTTATTTCAGTTAACCTAGTATAAGCAAAGAAAAAAAATAATTTGATTGCTACTTGTAAGAAGTCCAATACAATAAATTGCAGAATGGCTTAAATATCAGAGAAAATATTAAATAGCTCCTCCATTGAGCTAAAGAGGCTATCAGATGTTTTGGGGCCTATTGCATTAATAAAATAATTGATTAAATTAAAGAAATAGGGGCTGACTGATGGGCTAACATTTTCTAGAAATTTGTGGAGTTCTTATTGGGGAGTGAGAGAATCCTCTTTCTCCACTGTTGGTAGTAATAATAATGATACACTTTCAATCTTCTAGTGCAAGTCAACTTTCGCACTATTCTTGTACTTTCCTAAGCTTCATTTCTTCATTTCTTCTTGTTTCATCGTACAGCAGTTTCATCTTCTCCTGCAAGATGATCATTTTCATCGCGATTCATCTATTGGTCAACATTGCAGTTGGAAAAATCTTCATTAAGTCTACTAGCTCATAAATGTCTGCATTCTCCAGGTTCTATTGGAACTTATTTCATGAATGGGTGAATCTTTGTCTTTCTGAAAACAATTTAGCTTATTAGGATGGATATCATACCCAAAGATTTTATGATACTATGCATCGTATGATGAGTTATCTTAAAAATGATAAAATGATTTATTAAAAGCTATAACATGAAATTGTTATTCTCTTTCATATAAAAAATAAATTTAATGATTAATTATTAGTAGCTATTAGGCCTTTAGAAACTTAATATTAATATTGTATAAAGAAAGAGCAAAAAACCATCCTCTGACAAAAATTACAAATCATTTTTAAATAACGTTCTAAATGCTAAATCATTCTCAAATAATACTGTAGCAAATTGTCCCATTCTCCTCTTCGATGTCGAATTTGTTAAACTGATTAATATTAGATAAACATATTTTTATAAACGTTTGATATATCTGTGACTTCAAAATTTTCCTATTTTACTTACTTACCTACTGTTTTCTACAAATCGTGAAAAATTATATACACACACACACACACACAAGCACACATATAACTATTTTCGTTTCTGTTAATTGTCCATCAAATGAGGAGTTTCTCTTACACAGTAATAGTTTTTTGACGTAAGTGTTTCACCGATACACGGTTATTGACATAAATGTCGAAGTAATTGGCAGTGATAGACATACTCGATGCGAGTAAAAATATAAGATAAAATATAACATATTCTTTCCTGTTTTCGATAAATAAAACAAATAAAAATAATACTATTATGAGAAGTAAAATAAACTAATAATTACATTAGTTTTGTAATACAAACATTGAATGCTCAAGATATCTTAATTATTAAACTTTATTGTAATAGCTTTAATATGATGTTCTAAGAATAGCTTTTACAAGGGAAAATTTAGTTATTTCTTTAAATTGTTAAATTGTGGATTCATTTTTCTTTTTAGTTTCGTGATATTTGTGCTTCATTTAATTTATACTATCAATTACGTTTAGTAATTTTTATCAGAATCTTATGTATTAATTTAAAGAAAAAAAATGTAATCAAACATATATATAATTCAAAATATGAAAACTCAGAAACAGTTTTCTTAAAAAACAAGTTACAGTTATTCAAGTAAAAGATATTTCTACAATCATTTCAATAGTTTTACAAAATACACATTTAAAATGTTAAATTGCGTTTCCTTTTCGAAATCTTAAAACGAAATGCTATTATTATAAGATATTCAAAACGTACACACATATTTGCTATTTAATGTAGCTAATACTCCCTTCTAAAAATGAAGAACGCATGTTTGTTTGGAAGAATAAAATCAATCGTGTTAGCCTAAAAATAAAAAAAAAAAGAATTCATTTGAAAAATATTGATAGTTTCTTATTCTTAATTTATTCTAATACTGGGCTCGATATAAATTTTCCATTCAGTTAACTTTCAACATTTTTTTTTTCTTTTTGAATCGTTTTTAATGATACATTACCAAATAAAATGAAATGATTCATGTAGGGTACGATTCCTGAACCTTTTTCTTATCTCTTCAAAAATCTCTGTGACCGTTACTTACATTACAAGTGCTAGGTTCTGACGTATCACTTTGACTTGCGGTCACTAAATAAATTTAATCTTCAATTTTAAGCTCCTTCCTGCTTATACATACCTCTTTTCAAATCTGTTCATTACACTTCATAATTTTAATCAGATCATTTATTTTACTCACTGTAACTCGAATGAATCCATTAGAAAATAAATGATTTCTTCAATCATCTCAATAGTTTTCCAAGTCATAATTTAAGCGCGTAAGGCCAAGTTGCTATTGTGAAAGTAGGTAACTTCAACCTTAAATATTGATAATTTAAAATAGTGCTGTCAATTTTACTTTTTCGATATGAAAATAGTGAAATAAGTGGCCAAATATGTGGGTGGTTCTTTACCTGAGCCAAATAATGTAGACTAATATATGACCTAAAGCATCTCGATCAATGTATATGAAACACGTGACTTTTACGAAATTTAAGTTGTTATTTTCTGCGTAAAATATTTATTTATATTCATTTTACAAACATACCGCCTTTAAGAATTCAATCTTTTAGAAAAATTTACTAAAATTTTGATAAAGCAAATAATGATCTTATGCGGAATCACTGTCAAAGTTCCTGGGAACCTCTGAAGACCTCTGTTTAACGACATTCGCTCGGGACGGAGGTTAGTCGAAAGGAGCTGTATCACAGGATGAGGGCTTGGTTCCACTAAGCCTGACTTTAGAAGAAAAATTATCACGAAAAAAAAATTAAGCTCTAACGTTGTAATTTTTTTGTACCATTTCATATTATTGCTTAAGCTGAACGTAAGAACGTACGTAAGAAAGAAAGATTCTAGTTTTCAAGTGATGAAGACGTACATGCATAATTTTTATGAGCAGTCGTACAAATGGGTGGTTTCCTTCAAGAAGCAAAGGATGTCGTACATCTGCCGATAAAGGAACGAATTACTATCTATCACCAAGACTTATTTGATTGTTCTTTAGGAAGGCATTGACGCGTGGAATCTTTGATATTGTAAGTAAAGGACGGTTATTTCTGAGAGTTTCCATTTCAGCGAGAAAGCACTGTTGTTGTACATAGAGGATCCAGTAATCTTTAGCCTTCTGTAATTCTTCTGCTGTCAATTGAAATAGAAAACCTTGTTCATTTTTGCAATTGTGCAAAAAACGTAGGATCCAGGCTGATACAGGAAGTTTTCTGTAGGAACTGTAATACGTAATGACAATAACAGGATTAGTAATTTCTACGTAAAGTGACTGTGTTATGGGCTTACGTACTTCGCTGTCAGTTTTTAGTTGGTCATAAGATTATAAATCTTTTGATGGTCAGAGAAAGGATTCTTGTGTCAACCAATGCGAAACATACCACCGGTTCCTCAAATTTGAAAGTTTTGAAGGTAAAATACCTCGACTTAAGGGATCTTCAGGTATTTGTGCAGGTGCTTGACTTAGGTGATCTGCATTGTCCCTTCAAGTGATCTGCGGGGACAATGACGCCATTGGGCTGGACTAGTATATTTAAGTATATCCGTTGACCTATAAATCCGTATAAATGTTTTCTATTTAATGGAGTTGCTACGAATCCAACTTAATGTGATTTTGGAATCTGTCCATAATGTTACAGCAGATGGTTGTATATTAGTCTCCTCACAGAAATGTTTTAGCAGTCGAGTTCCCATTAAAGCAGCTAAGAGTTCTAAGCGAGGAAGAGTAACCTTTTTTATAGGTGCTAGTCTGTTGCGACTGCAAACTATATGAATATTTTATTGAGAAGTGACTATGTAGAGGACTCAACCATACGCACGTTCAGATGCATCTCAAAACACGCGTACAGTATATGAATTGTGAGAAGAAATTCCTATGTAGCGAGAAATTTTGTTAGAGAAAATACCGTCAAGTTGCTTCACGGTGGTATACCACATGGTTGATAAGTATTTTGGTAGTAATTCATCCCACTTGATACTAAGAATCCATGTATCTTGAAATAAGAATTTTCCTATGATCGTAAATGGGGAAAATAGTCCTAATGGATCATAGCAGCTAGCGATGCAACGTAGTAACCATTTGTTAGTAATTTGCTTCCAGCGACACAGAAAGATATCTTGAAAGCATTGTCCAAAGTATTATCATTTGTATCCCAGTTAATACTCAATACAGTTGTTGTAGATTTGGTGCAATTCTTTATTTGTCTGTAGTACATATTTTAGTTTTAAACAGTTTCTAGAGAGCCTACATTTCCATTGGTAGTTTCATTAGTGTCATTAAATCTTTAATCTCATGACATAGCATAGTAATATGTGTTTCAGTTCCATTACTAGCAAGAAAGTCATCCATGTAAAGATGTTTATCTATCATTAATGCAGAAATTGGAAATTCTTATATATGGTTCATTGCCAATTCTCGTGATGAAGCGCACAATAAAAATGGACTGGAAGTGAGGCCAAATGGTAAACAAGTGAATCTGTAAACAGTTATTTCATCTGTAAAATATGGTGTGCCAGATGAATCAAATTCTAATTTGTACCACAGAAATTTGGTAAAACCCTTATTCTTTTCGTGTAGGATCAACTGCAAGAAAGCCTGTTTGCCATCACACGTAAGAGCAAATCCATGCATTCGAAATGTTAGAAGACAATCAACAATGTCAACCAGAAGATTCGGACCAGCTTCTAAAGTGTCGTTCAGAGATGGCATTCCTGGGTCATCCAATGAAGCATCAAATACAATTCGCCATTTAGTTTTAGTTTGTGTTTTCATTTTAACGTCATGATGAATAAGGTAATGCATTTATTTTTCGTTTGATTTTTTGGTGGAGCAAACTTCAACGTGTTTTTGTTCAATGTAATTCAGCATACATTTATTACATTGTTTCTTCAAAACATCACTGGATGCAAGTCTTTTTTGAAGTGAATGGAATTTGTTTTTAGTATTAAATATGTTTGGAGACAAAGGTGGGACAATAGATTTCTAAGGTAGAGACACAATTCTTCGATTATCTTCAGTTTTGTAATTTGTGTGAAATTTTGATAAAATTTCTTCATCTCTAGCACTCATTCTTCCTTTTTGTATGTCTTGTATTCCTATAGAGTATAATTCCCATAAACAATGTACTTGATCATTTAAACAATCAGTGGAAACTTTCACAGAAACCTGATGAATAGATGTATTATCCGTGATTGTATTATGTGTTCTTGATCCACTAAGAATCTATCCAAACATTGAAGGTACCATAACGAAAGATTCTGACAGCTTAGTTAGGGACTCTGCTGTAATAATTTGCCAATAATAATATCCACCAATAAGCAGTTCAATGGATATTATCAGGTGGATCAGCAAATTTGAGTTTTTTTCTTGAGAGCAAATTGACTTATTTCTCGTGTAGCAGCTAAATGTGTAGTGCACGAGTTGTTGCTTTCAAATACTGAGATACAAATCGATCGCTTGCTCCCCAAACCTGAAAGTGTCAGCTGAACATATCGACGTTGTGCTTGTGTAAAAGAAGATTCAAAAGCTTGAACTCTATGAGAACTTGATTGATAACATTAAGTTTGAGTTTGTCAATGAGATTTATATCGACAAAACTTGCTTGGATACCGCCATCTAAAATACAACGTGTTAATTTTGTAATGTTTGTGGGGCCACTAACATACAAGCGAGCAATTTGTAAATATGTAAAAATTATTTTTGGTATGTTTATATGATTTACTTCACTATTAGTTATTAGCAGTTGGGTGTTACGAGGAGGTGGACAAATAGAAACATGATGTTGCTTCTTGCATTTAATACATTGAGCAGTGCTTTTACGAGGGCAGTTTGTAATTCTATGTCCACGGTAAGTACTTAAAAAGCAACGATTAGAACTTTTAAGTTTTTCGACACGTGTTTCATAATCTGTTACAGTTTCACAATTATGCCCCGACATATTACAAAACGCACAAAACGGAGAAATTTTCTTATTTTTGTTACTACTTTTGAATCTATATTAAAATTTTCTACTGAAGATTTTAAAATGTTATCAGGAAAAAGAGCACCTATAATTTTTTGTGCTTACCTTCTGTTATATTCTATAAAAAGATCATTTAGTTCCATAGGAGATGGGTCTTGAACTGCTTTCAAATTTTCCAAGTAATCTAAATGTGACTGAATTATTCTATCCTTATTACGGTATTTTTCTTCTAACAGTTTTTTTTGTTGTTTCATAAGTATCCGCTATGACACATATCCCATCTACTAGTCTTTTAGCTTCACCATCTAAGTAACCTCTTATGAAAATATGTTTGTCAACAAGTGAAAGTCTAGTGTTAGAGTCAAAACAAGAATTAAATATTTCCCAAAAACTTGGAAATTCTTTAATACCGCCAAAAAACGAATTAATTTTAATTGTTGGCATTTTTACTGACATATTTATATTTCATGGTGGTGAAAAGAAACATTATTAATATTTGCACTCACTTTTCACTTGGTATTAAAAATCGTCAACTTGGCTGTATCAAAATATTTTTCGCAATCAACAATATCTCGCTCGAAATCCTCGTCGCTAAGTAAATCGTGAATTTCTTCATTCCCAAATTTCAAATCTTTTAAAGTTTCCCCTAATTGTTCAATATCGAAATCTTTATCTATTCCGTCTGCATTATTTATTTTTCATGTTATGCGAGTAACCTTGGAACGAAGAGTCGATCGTTTCCGTTGTAATTTGTTTAATTTTTCGTCTGTCGCCATTATTATTCTTTTTCGTGCTCGCTTGCGTAACAGTAAGTTTGCTTTTCCAGTTATATTTCGGCACCATTTTAAACAATCGTTTAAAGTAAAATATCTAAGTGAAGTAGAATATATATTAGACTGAACTATTTATTATTATCACGTTTAAAGTACGAACGTAAACAAGCGATCTTCTTCGGACGAATTCTTTTTATTCCTTTCACAAAACAACACAAAAAAACATTAACTTAACAAAAACGTTGCCACTCAAGATAAACATAAAAATTTAGTAAATACATATAGCGAATCCTAAAGATTATACATTTAACGAATTCTAACACGTGGGACACTCGGCTGTGGAAGACGATCGTGAGAGATGCATATTAGGGACACCCGTACTGAAAGGTTTCAGGAGTTTAAACCTCTGTCGTCATTGTTGAAGATAGCCACACATACTCATCCTTCAGTACTATTGTGATGATATGAAAATGAGCATTCTGAATAATATTTAAGGGAAGGTTGTTTTTCTAGTTATTATTGCAATTTATTACCGTACATTTGCGTACATTGATTACCGTACAAAACGCTTGATATTAATGTAAAATAATAATAATAATAATAAGATCGAAATGTACGGGTGCACGCTATACTTCGCATGTAAAAATGATTAATTTAAAAATAAAGAAAATATGAGCATAAAAAAAAATTAGATTTCTACGAGTACATGTGCCTCAATGATATTTACTTAAAAGAAATGACACGCTTCATGAACATAAAATTCTTCAGGCACATTCTTGCTGCAGCACGATTTTCATTTTTCTTTCGCAAACTGAATGCATTTGAAATTAGCACTACTTTTAATTCGTATGGCAACACCCATATTTAAAATAAGCACTAGATCGAGCTAAATGACCACAATCTCAACCAGATCACATGATCTAATTGAGATGGCGAATCTAGTTGACGCATGCGCCATTGAGGGTGTACTACATGTCATAATTTTTTATTAAAACGTTTATCTGTATTTCACTTGGTGTGTGTGTGTGTCATCAAATTTTCGATCGTTAATTTAATCAAATTCCCATTAAACTAGAGTTCTGAAACCTTGGGAATCGTTCTTACTCGCCTAACAATGCAATATTTAGATACTTGTAAACCAGATTTAACTAATATTTCAATATTTTTTTTAATAACGTAATTTGTATAGTAACCTGGCGTCCTCTATTGAAGATATATTGAATTACGCAGAGAGAGTGATCTTGAAGACACGAGAGAGACATGAGGTTTTTTACAAAGTTTTAGCTAATATTTCAATTTTTTTTATTAAACTTTGCCACCAATTAAAAATGTTGTTTTAAGAAACGTTGGTTGTTGTTTTTTATCTCGAATTATGTATGGATGTCTTATGCACACAAAGGCAATTTTGAGCTTCGAAGCTATTAGCGACTAGTCGCTCCAGTCTGCGCTGCGATGGGGGTCACTAACATCTGAGGCGAAATATTTCCCCACCATAAATTCTTCAGCATTTACTGAGGTTTTTCTCTTCTGTGATGGGAAGAATATCGGTTGACTTTGAGCGGCGGGGTTGATTCGAACTCTTGATCTGTCGGTCCAGAAAAAGTTTTTCCGGTCATCTTTTGCAGCGCCTTTAGAAATTAGGTCAAAAGGAATTCCTCATCGTGCTAGTTATTAAGGCGTTTTAGCTTCTGTCGTCATTGTTGAAGACAGCCGTCGCAATGAAAAATGAATAAGTGACATTTAAAGATTGCTACACAATCAGAGCTAAAAGGAATAATAATAATGCTGAATTATTTTTCTTAAAATGAATTATTTAAAAATGATAGGCCTGCATACATGTTTTCGATGTCTTTGTTGGAGAAAACAGTAATTTTAAATTAAGGAAATGAAATATAAAAATGTATTTCAATTAAATTAAATATCAAATTACTATTTCCTATATAATGCACAATTCTAACTGTTATAATGATTATAACTGAAAACGTAATTTTTTTTTGTTTGTGATTCCCCCCCCATCCGACTATTCTTTTTTATTTATAATCTCTGTGATTAGGACATTACTTATGCTCAAGAGATTGTTTGAATTATAATTCGCCATATGTATCTAATCATTATAACATACTTTGACATGAAATAAAATCATCAGCTAAATAAAAAAATATCGAATCAGCAAAAATATTAACTATTCAATATAAAATAATTCGATATAAAAACCAACGTTTTTAAAAACAACGTTTTTATATGGTTGGCAAAGTTTATTAGAGAAAATTATTGAAATATTAGTTAAAACCGTTAGTTATTTTTAACTTTAAAATTTACTTAAAAAGAGACATTTTGTGAGAGTATTAAGAAATTCATAATACTCATAAAATCAAAACATGCATTTGAAAGTTTGTAAGTCATTCTATTAAAAAAAAATGGGAACCAGAATTCAGAAAAAATTATTGTGATAAGACATGGCGCCAAATATTGGAAACTTTCTTTCTTGCGAATGATTACTGACTAAAAGTCAGCAACCCTTACTATCTCGTAGATAGTAAAGGAGAGATAGTATCTCCCCTTCGTGAGTACAAAAAGTTTACGATACCTCATGTTGCGTGGGGAATGCTCGGTGTTCCCAGAGGGGAAAAGAAATTTTTTCCTCAATCCTAAAAGCGCCGAGAGGAAAGAATATTTTGACTTATTAAAATTATTGAAATATTAGTTAAAACTTGTCGCAAACGTCTAAATATTGCATTGTTAGGCGAGTACGAACGATTCCCAAAATTTCAAAGCTCTAGCTTGATGGGAAGTTGGTTAAATTAACGATCGAAAATTTGATGACACACACACACTCACACACACCCTCTCTCTCTCACACACACCAAGTGAAATTCAGAAAAACGTTGTAAAAAATTTCGCATTTTATAAATTGCTTGAAATTATTATTTTTAGAGATTTTAAAAAAAATAGCGAAGGGGAAGTAAGAGGATTAAAAATAATTTGTATATTCAGATGTGAAAATAATTAACACTTTAGAAGCGCCTTTTCATAATTATATCTAGATTTATGTACAAAGCAATTGGTTCGATATTTATTTATTTTCAAAATTTACATTAATTGTTCGTTTAATTATAACCAGTTCTTCATTTGATCAGTGTGTTCATTAATCACTATTTCTAAACTATTGTTCATTTTTATTGTCATATTTGGGTTTAAATGGATCTACCATTAAATTTGAGACAAAATGCATTTTAATTAGTATCGTTGCACACAATTAGAATAAGCTAAATACACGCATTTTTGTCCATATTTTGTATAACTTGTAACTACAATCAAGATTTTGTCAAACCCCTCCATGTATTTTCCCAAGGGGTTCTTCCCACACCCTTTTTTGCTGAAATAAACGAACGGAGAGACGGTTCTTAGCATTGATACAGTGTTGTAGGGCTCAAGGTCGCATTCTTTTGAGGTCGCGGGACAGTTAAACTTTCGCCTTCGTTATGATCCTTGCGGTAAACGCTACTCTCTGTCTTTTTCTGCACCCAAAATGCTCCACTAACCAATGTCAATATGTCTTGTATTTTTGTGCAACGGTCAGGTACGTGCCGAGATCGTTGATGAAATACGTTTCTAGAACAGTATTGTTTGTATGCTTTTTTTCCCCGAAAAAAATGTTCCAACATTATTTCAAAGTCGTCTTCAAACGTGCCTTCCATATAACTGTCCATACATGATGTATCTCATGATTTTCTTTTAAGATACATTTCGTAAATAGGCAAGTCATACTTTTCTTAAAAAAACGAATACGAGTAAAAACCAATCGTTCTTTACACATATAAATGGTTCCCCGAATTTCGCGCCTCTATTCTGTGAATTGAAAGGTGAAATTTTATGATAATTATGAGGGCGTTGCAAGAGGGGAAAAATCGGATTAGTGATGTAATTTAAAATCATTTGGAGTAAAATTCTTTTTTATGATTGTCTCATTAATGTAAATAAATGTAATAGTTACTTAGATCTTGTATGCATTTCTTCTCTAATCAATGCCGGGGAAAAAAAAAGAACAGAAATTGTAATGTTTGATGCCATACTAAGCTTAAATGTTAGAAAAGGATAAAGACCAGGAAATAAAAAAATTATATTTCCATATCTATGAAGTTAAAGAATTTCTATTTATTTTCTTCGCTCTCATCTTTGTTTTGAAAACCTTGTAAAAAATTTTATAGCAGATTTTTTGAAACTATCTGGGACTTTTCAGCTGTATTTGCTTCTAATTTTGATTTTTTCTAGTAATTTTTTCTTTGCCTTCAGATTGCGCCTTTTCAATACCATAATCAAATGAATTATTTGAATTAACATCTCTCTAGTGTTGTACTCGAACTTGGTAACAAAGTTTATAATCTTAATCTACACAAAAGTGACGAAGAAGCTGCCTACGAGCTAGCACTTCCTTCGCCTAACTTCCACACCACACCACACCGAATTCATTTCATATTGTTCAACAACCTACATCGTCCTTCTCTATTAAATAATGACAAAGCTGAAATTTGTGATTTCTTAACTGTATAATGCATTTTCTGATTTTATACATACATGTATATGTCTCATATATAAGCAAATATTCTGCTCAAATACATAACATTTTGTTGCAAAAAAATTATACATTTTATCTTTAATATAATTATACACATCTTGTTCAAATACTGAGATAAATAAACAATAAGACATCTGTTTAATATACATACTTTGTATTGCACTAAAAATTAAAAGGCACATAATCATTTAGAAAACAAACATCATTTCTTATCTTTCTGTCACTTCTTTTCATTTATGTCCGAAAACAAGAAGTCAGAAAGAAACTTTTACTATTACTCTGATTTTTCATCTGGTTCTATAGAAAAGAAAAGAGGACAAAAGAAAAATTGGTGGATAAAAACCTATTTCCTACGAGAGCATTTTTGTGAAAAAAAAATGTTGTCTCAATTTATTTCCGAAAGCAAAGAATTCTTGTCAACACTTACTTAAAAGCTGAAGAAAGAAAAAATTCCAAGAATAGTACTTTTCTGCGCAAAAAGAAAGGAAAATTCCCTAAACTTCTCTTAAGAGTTCTACTAGGCACTCACTTTATTTCTTCTTGTGATAAAAGTACGAGTCTGATGTGATTGTCTTGGATCGTATTACAATACAATACAATTACATTACAACTGGATTTTATCGGCAAAATGCTTAGATGACTGGGCATTACTGAAATATTTATCGCGGATTTGAAAAAATAAAACTAAGGATAAATTTCTGGTACTTTTTATTGATATTTATGGAACAATATTTCCGCTTTGAAATAAAAATGTCTGAAAACCTTAACTATTATACAAAATCGAAAAGCAAGATAAATTTATAGTTTCATGGAAGTTTAGAAAGTGGAAAAATAAGTATAAGATACTGCATGTTATTTTCCAGATTTAAAGATATATATTTATGTTATGTTTACATTTGAGCTTCTATGTAATTTGAAATTGTAGATAACTCGAATTATTTGCCCGGTACGTAGAATTCTGCATTAAAACAATGGGAAAAAAATTGTAGATAGTTCGGTTTTAATGTTGATGAATCAAAATTTTCCTTTTACATCGTTAATTCATGAAACACAACGATTGATATCTATATATATATATATATAAGCGAAATACCACTGACTGACTCATCACGATATCTCTAAGACTATACAACCGATTGACTTGAAATTTGGTACAGTTACTCATTTTGCAATGTAGACGCTCACTAAGAATGGATTTTACGGAATTCTTAACCAAAATGTAGTTATCATCGGTTAATCTTTTCTTACCCATCGGTTATGTCATTTTGGCGACTTTATCGCCAAAAATTACATGACCGACGCCAAACGGAATATATTTTTTTTAATGTATACCGTGTATTGTCACCAATTAAGTTTACTTGCAAGATTTGCGTGCGAAATGGAAAAATATCAAATAATTTAATATTGAAGCGCTAATGGATGATTGGCAAGATTTTGGAAAAGAAGCTCTTTTTTGCGAAATATCACCAAATATCTTCCACCGCCAAGTCGAAGCATTTCAATGACCTTGCATTGTGAATTTTAAAAAGCTATACTATGGTAACCCCAGCTGATTTCGCTTGCCAGCTGATTTCGGTTTTGCTGAGCAAACGATAATTTTTTATTGTTGTGGAACCTAGGCGCAAGTTTTAAATTTATGAGAAAAGTATTATATTATTAATAATGATTGATAAACTACATTTGTAAATCTAAACGTAATCTAACGAAGATATTGAAGTTGGCTTTTAACAAATGAATAATAACGGTATGTTATTCATGTCATTAATAAAAAAAAAATAAGTAGCTATCAAAATATTTATTTTGATGTACGCATTAGTTAATTGTAACCTAATGTAAATATCATTCAAAAGTTTTGTTTCTGTATTTTGGCAATTTTTAGCTTTTGTTTTCTAGGAAATAAACGTTTTTCATTTTTTAAAATGGCTGGATATTTTATTGTTTTCAGAATACAGAATTATTTTTAATGCTATGATTTTTAAGAGCTATTCTGTCTATTCAATTGCAGTTCCAGATATGCTGCTACCGTAAGAGTTATCCTTTTGCAAAAAGGATCACGTAATACGGGTGACTTTTGGCTAAAATATTTTATTATACTTCATTTTTTTGTTAGTATTTTTTGTTGAATTTTATAATAATTTGATTTAAAAAAGTTAATTTCGGTTATATTTTCTAACTTGAAAAGTATTTCATTGTATGTTAATAAGAATTGATTTTTCATATTTACTTTTCAGTTATAGTTCTTAATAATGGATGTTGAATAAATTTGGATCGATGGAATACCTACTCCTTTCAAAGTTTTTAAAATTCTTGGCGACGGAGCATGTTTATTTTCGTCTCTGCCTTTGCTGGTGTTCGGTGACATATCGATGGCGTATAAAATGAGAAATATTATTGTTTCTCACGTGTTTGACAACTGGGATCGGTTTAAATGCTACACTCAAATGCTACCTGGCGCCCCTTATAATACTAGCGATTTATATTTTACCAAAATGTGTAAACCAAACACATAAGGATCTATTTGCGAAATTATGGCGGCGGCTGAGCTATTTTCCTATCAGTTTGAAGTGTATCAAGGTGGCTGCCTTATAGCTTCTGTTGGTGAAGCAATTCAGGGGAAAAAAAGATTACGTTTTACGGGAAACTGTAATAGGGGTCATTTTGATGTTTATGTTGAAGTAGTTGGATTAACAAATAGAAGTAAAGTTAATTCTGGTGATGATAATGTGAAACAAAATGAAGAAAATGTGTCATCTTTTGTGTTTCAGCCTCAAGAAAATGTGTCTGTGTTAGTTTCAAAGACTCAATCAATATCTAACATTGATTTTTTAAGTTCAAGTGAATCAATTATTAATGATGTAATATCTCTTCAACTAAATAAAGGTAAAAAAAGAAGAAAAATATTCTCAAATTCAATTATATATAAACAAGTAAGACAAGCTGCTACAAAATATACTCAAAGTCATCCTGAAAAACATACAGCAGCTGTAAGAAAATACTTTTCTAATAACCCCCATGTGAATCAGGCAGCTGTAATTAAATACAATGAAAAAAGATCAAAAGTTAAATTAACGCCATGGACTTCCAAAAATTTGTCTGATTTTAATTATAAAATAGATATTGACTATTCAATTGATAAAATTGTCAGTATCGGAAAACGTTTGCCCTGTTCGAGATGCCGTGCTTTAAAATGGATAGAAGAACCTCCAGGAATGTGCTGCTGTGGTGGTCAAGTCCAGCTTCTTGCTATTAGATCCTACCCTGAACCTTTGAATAGTCTTCTTAACCATTAGGATCAACTTTCAGAACATTTTCTTTCTACAATTCGTAAGTATAATGAATGTTTTCAGATGACGTCATTCGGAGCAAAAAAATTGTATTAGGGAAATTTTATGCCAACATTTAAAGTCCAGGGGCAGGTATACCACAGGATAAGTAGCCTTTTGGCTGAGCCTCCTCAACAACCTTCTTTTCTTCAACTATACTTTCTCTGTGATGATGAACGTGAACGAAACATTCGTTATGATATTTTCCCAGGTGTTAAGCCAGAATTAGTTAGCCAATTACAAAAGGCGCTACATGAACATAACAGGTATATTCGCGATTTCAAAGCTGCTGTTTATTCAGTTCCTAAATACCAAAAAGAGTTCAATTATAATAAAGTTATAATTAATGCCGATAAAAAACCATCTGGAGAACACAAAGGCCGTTTCAATGCTCCTCAAAATAAAGAAGTATCTGTCCTTATTGTGGGTCAGGATTTCGAAAAAAGAGATATCATTCTATACAGCAGATACAGTAAATTGGTACGAATTAGTGAAACCCATCGAGCTTACGATGCTCTTCAGTACCCTTTGATGTTTTTTCGTGGGGAAGATGGTCATTGTATAAATATTTCAAAATTTGATAGCAATACTAAGGCTCCTATCAATAAGACTGTCTCTGCTTCTGAGTTCTTCAGCTATAGGTTGATGGAGCGTGTTGGTGAAATCAATTATCTATTGCCCTTTCGTCAACTGTTTAATCAGTTTTTGGTCGACATGTATGCAAAAATAGAAACTGAAAGGCTTGAATGGATTCGTAACAATCAGAAAAATTTTAGGAGTGAGGAATATGTCCACTTAAAAGACGCTATGGCAAAAAAAGATACACAGTCTTCAGAAATAGGTAAAATGGTTGTGTTGCCGTCTTCGTTTACTGGAGGACCTCGCTACATGCATGAACGAACTCAAGACGCTATGACAAACGAAGTGACATGGCGCACGTACTCAGAGAAACAAAAATTATAGTATGGGACGAATGTACTATGGCCCACAAGAAAGGAATTGAAGCTCTCAACCGGATACTACAAGACATCAGAGGAAGTAATCGACTAATGGGTGGTTTTACTGTTCTTTTAGCTGGTGACTTTAGACAAACTTTACCTGTCGTACCACAAGGGACAGGCTCAGATGAAATTAAAGCCGGTTTGAAATCTTCAATTTTATGGCCTCATATAAAAGTCATATCCTTGAAAGTTAATATGAGGATCTCTCTTCAAAACGACTTGAGCGCGAAAGTATTTTCTAACTATTAATTGACATAGGTAACGGAAATATTACAGAGCAAGAAGGAAAAATAACTATTCCGAATAACCTATGAGATACTGTGGGAGATTTGATTACTTTGACTGATAGAATATACGGAAATATTGAATATGGCACACTAGATAGCTTATCGTGGTTGAAAAAAAGAGCAATTTTGACTGCAACAAATGAATCAACTGATAAAATTAACGATTTTATCCTAGAGAAACTGACAACTGAACAGATAAAGTATGAGTCTATAGATACAGTCATAGAGATAGAAGTTACTGTCCATTATCCTGGGGAGTTTCTGCACACACTCAATCCACCAGGCATACAGCCTCATATTCTTTATCTAAAGACTGGTACACCAAAAATGTTCTTACTTAATTTAAATACTCCTAAATTATGTAACGGCACCAGTTTTTTCTTAGAGTTTTCAATTTGAAAACTCTAAGAAAAAACGTTATAGAAGCGACTATTTTTACAGGAAAGTATGAGGGTGAAAATGTATTCATTTCTAGAATACCACTAATTCCATCAGATTATCATTTTGAATTTAAGCATTTGCAATTTCCAGTTAGAGTTTGCTTTGCGATGACTATCAATAAAGCCCAAGGGCAGAGTTTAAAATTAGCTGGTGTCGATTAATAAAATGAGTGAAAATCTAATCATCCTTCAACCAGAAAAACGAATGAAGAATGTTGTCTATAGAGAAGTTTTGGAAATGTACGCATATTATTTCATATTTTTCTTATATTTAACTATTTCTAAAATTAGAATAAGATAAAATAATAATTAATGTAATAATTAAGATTAATAAATTGATATAATAAAGAATAAAAATGTAGTTTTCATTCTCAAAAATTGCCATGCACACAAAATAAAGATAATAGAAATGTAATACACAAAAAAAATTGATTCAATAGGTTTAAAAAATAAAATAAAATGTATATAAATGTATTTATATTTTTATGTTGTCAATTTTTACATGGTTTAGGCCTACTGAGGACCCGCCATGTAGAATAATGGGAACGCATCGCACTACACAGTACCTCATGGGTGATGCAGAATTCTGTTCAACGACAGATTTACTGACTAAATTACATTTTCATTGATAAACTATTAACTATTAAATACTTTTCTCATATATTTGAAAGTCGTGGATAACCATTATTACAGACAATCAATTTCTTAAAATTTTAAATTCAGATTATAATTATCGTTTAAAAATCGAAAACTTTCTTGATATCTTACGTATAGGTTCCAAAATATAATATTATCGTCTGCCCAGCGAAGCGGGCGGGTATCAGCTAGTATTGTATATACACAATTATTGATAACGAGAACCGTAGAGTTCACCAATGAATTATAATTAGTCGCATATTCTCCTCCCCCACCAATAAATAACAGCGAATAGTTCGGTAGCTGATAGAAAAAAAATTTCTCGATGCGCCTGACATTAAATATTCCGCTTCCAGGGAAGAAAAAAAGTTTATTACCCAGTAAACTTTTGTTCAAAAGAAAAATGTTGATTATTATTATTCTTTGTTGTTTACGATTACTCGTCTATTTTAGCTTCTTACATTCAATACCTCTAGGTAGTATTAAAACTGAATGAAAAACTGTTGACGAACATCGATATTTTTAAAAAGTGGGGGAATTGAAGTATTTTTGATGCGATGTACGAGATAAATTAATCAGCTTGATATATAATAATGATATTAGAGTTTACAAAAGTTACATAACATAGACATCATAAGATCTGCTGTATAGATCATTATAAACATCATAAGATCTGAAACACAAATTTTAAGGAAGAACACCGTTAATAGAAAGATAAATTAAGAGCAAATGAAGTACCACCGCAAATTTGAAGAGTGGTATGTAATATACCCATGATACTTACTTGCGGTAATGAATTTTATACTTTTTTCTTATAGAATCTTCTACATGCTGATTGGGTTATATTAATAAGAAAAACGATAATTTAATTAAGGTATACAAGCTTCATATATACTACTTCATAAAATACTTAAAAAATTAGATATATTATTAAAATTCAATATTATTTGCCTTAGAGCAGTGGCTACCAAACTTTTTCTATCATTGAACCTCTAAAAACTGTATAATTCTCTTATGGACCTCTCTATAAAAATGTTAAAATAGAAAAAAAAAAAACTTACCTTTTTCTTAAATATAATAAATCATTTAAAAAAAAACCAGGTAAGTGTTTTTTTCTTTTTTGACTTTAACTAAATCAAATTTTTACATAAATCAATGAGAATTATGGGCTTCATGACTTTTGTCTAGATTAGCAATATTTGGTTTGAAATTTGTTAATTTTATTCTTAATTCCCTTCGGATTTCTAAATACAATTTATTTCTCTACTTTGTTAAAGCAGAATCAACATTACTGAAGCCAGATTCTACCTTATATGAGTTCGGAAATGCAATTAAAAAGGGAAATGCCTTATTACAGGTTTTGGATATTTCTGCGTAATATTTAAATTCGTACAAAATTTACTCATAAATAAATTATTAAAAAGCATCTTTGCTTCAAAGTCAACTAATAATTCAACGACTTCATCTAGCAAAAGACTGTCGTTATTTTCAACTTGAATAGAAAGAGGCGCGATAGTCCATTCCAGGATATCTATATTTTTAATATCTCCAAAGCGTAATTTAAAATCATCGCTTAATTTTTGAAGACGGTTTGTATGCATTTTCAATTCTACGTCATTATAACCAATTGTCGTAAATTTCAAAAGTATTGAAATTCTTCACGTAACAATGAAGACTTAAGCAGGTTTAAGTTACCTTAAAAGCTTGAAGTAATTGTTTGTGCTTGAATTAATGTAATATATTTTTCTTGGTGACGTGTATCATTGAATTATGCAAATACATCGGCCAAATAAGAAATATTGTTTTTATCTATCTATTTATTTTTCCAATTCGTCACTTAAGGCTGGATTAATTTCAGTAAGAAATTTTGTAAGTAACTGCTTAAACTATTCAACAAGTTTTTGTAAACATTCACCTTTTGTGAACTATCGTATTTCGGTATGTAGTAATAATTGGTTTGATAGGTTTATCAAACAATCAACATTTAAGAGGTTGTGCTCTAATGTAAGCCACCTTGTAATAAAATGGAGCAAAAATCATTTCTCCCAAATTTGAGAATGAGAACCCATCACCAAACACGCATGCATACTTTAAGAGGTAAAAAAATAAATAATTATTTTTAAAAATATGTAGGTATGAGAAATTAAATAAGCTAAAACCTGTTATAAGAACTTCACTCGCTATATTATAATTACAAATGGCATTCCAAACAAAAATTGTACATACAGCGTTGCTGTCCATAAATTTGCGATTGAATTGCATTGGTATTCATTCATCGACTCCTAATTATACTACATCGATTCCCGAATGTCGATATAGACCACTTTGCCAACCACTGCTGTAGAGAATACATAAAGTGTAAATTTTTGTGAGAAAATATGCATTAAAGATTATAATTGTCACTACTATCCATAATTAGATCCTTCACGAATGGCAGAAAATCATCAATTATATACGGTTCGCAAAAAAGTTCCACAGAAAAAGGGTATATAAAAAGTCTCTAAGTGTAAAAATTTAAGGGTGGAAATAAATAACAACAAAGAAAAAAATTCTAACGAAAAAATAAAATCATAATGAAAAACACTACCACTAAGCTAAAATTATCATAACGCATAAATTATCATAAAATTATCATTAAGTATAATTAGATTTAAAATTTTAAATTTTACGGAGGCTCCAAAGAGTCAGTTTTAACTATCAAAGGAATACTGATAATATTACATGTATTCTTACAAATGAAATCTGAGGATTCTATATCATTTATTGTTTCAGAAATAAAGGGGGGAGAGAACTGCCATTTTATTAATGATGTACAATAGCAAAAGAGAGGTGGGGGGACTCTTGGCATCAGATCACATATCTTAAGCCATGTTCGGATGACAAAGACATCTGAACCAGTATTTTTCGTTCCTAACTTCCACCCCACATCGAAAACACTTTGAGGCCCTGTTTTGCTAACATGCAGCAGCCCCTTTTGCTCTCTCAACTGAGCACTAAAAAAATCAGGAATCGGACCAACATTAACAACATCACTCTCAAATTCGGAAACATAACAATTTGACTCCCACTACTAAACTACAATCATTGCGCAGTAAATAACAGAAAACACTAACTAAGTAGACTACTGGTATCTGAAGTTGACTGCTTTATTTTGTTGGTATATTAATATCAAGAACGAAGCAGTAAAATGTTTATACGAGGTGGGGCTATTAAATAACGAAACTGAAGCTGTTACAAAAGAAGTACGCATGTGCCAAACATCAGCAACCGACAGCAGTTTACTTGAAGCCTTCTCTTTAGAATGTTGTGCTCTCACTTCTGTAAATAAATTGGTATAGCCTTAACCTTCGTTCTGATTGTAGTTAGTTTTTGCTTCGCCGGAAAAATAATACGTGAGCAACAAATTGTAAAATTTCACAAGAAACTTGAAAAAACAGCTACTGAAACTTATAATTTACTGAAAGAAGTGTATGTAAATGTATTTTTATCGTGTGCACTTGTTTTTGAGCGGTTTAAGCGTTTTCAAGATGGCCGAGAAGACGTTGAGTATGAGTCACACCCGGAGTCATCCTTCCAATTCAAAAACGGATGATAATATCGAAGTAATTGGTAAATTGGTTCAATCTGACTGTTGGTTAAGAATTCGTGCGATTGCTGAGACAGTAAGAAGAATCCGTAAGACACATTTTTCCACTAAGACAATGCACCGACTCATTCCACCTTGTCTGTCAAGATGCTTCTAGCGAAGCACAGCATTCCAGTGTTAGACTATCCGCCTTATTTGCCAGATCTTGAGCCATGCGACTTCCATCTGTTTCCTAAGGTGAAATCTGCATTAAAAGGAACAAGATTTAAGTCCATTGAAGCTGTGAAAGAGAAACGGCAAGCTTCATGAAGGAGCTGACAGTAGACTTCCAGCACTGTTTCGAACAAAGGAAGCATTGAAGGGATAGAGGAGGGGGTGTATATCGAATGTGAAGATAAGCATATATATATGATATCAAAATAAAATGTTTAGCAGCATCAATTTCATTATTTAATAGCCTCACCTTGTATAATCATACATATTCTGATCCATAATAGTCTTTGTCATTTCAACAATAGTTGCTTCAAAACTTTTTAAGAAACTAGTATAACTCTTTCATTATTATATTTCTAAGTCTATAAAGAATTATTGGCATGTACTTTTAATCGAAAAGTATCACTAATGATAAAAGTTCAAAACCATGTCGATAAAAGTTCAAAACCATGTCCATAATCTTGTTTATAGAGTGGTATGCATATGTATCACTATCAAGTATTGTTCTTTTTATATTAAACTATGTGGAAGCATTTTAAAGTAATCTACTGCCTACGAAAAAATACATCTTATTATTTGATTGTTTATTAAAGTCAAATTTTGGAGAAACACGAGGGCTATACGCGATGGAACTTATAAACTTGCGCCTTGGTCAAATGATGAGGTTTATACCTTAGCTAGTACTTCCCTCGTCCAGCTTCTACACTACGCTAAAGAGAAGACACGATGCTTCTAGAGATTTATGGCGAATAAACCCCACTTCAAGTATGCTTTAAATTTAAGTGGACCAAAGAAAAACTTGCATGTATAAAAATAGCTGTGCTGTTAAAAATGAGAGAAGCGATGAAATTTTACTAAAATGTTTCATTTTTAAAAAGTTATAATCATCCAAATGTCATTATCGTAGGAAATCTTTTCAAGCAAAGTTCTCTTAAGAAAATGACTACGTATACATTAGAATAAAATAAAGAAGAACGCCTTTTAATATCCTCTATATAAGTATATATATATATATATATATATATATATTGCTTCACAACTTTATTCAGAAGGAAAATATTTTGATATTCTCTATGGCTCTAAGAATACCGCATAATTAGTAACAATGTAAGTGTTGTTGGGAAGCATCAGAAGTTCTAACAATGTAGATGAAAAGGGTTTTCTTTTATCATTTATTATAACATTATATTACGATAATATAAGCATTGGTAAAGATTATAGAATGTATTTTACTATTGTTACATTGTTAAAAAGAGATTCATTCTTTCATCAATAACCATCTCTTCTTCATTATAATGATCTATTCTTAAAACAGAAATATTTGGAGACAATTGATTTAAGAGCTTTATTATAATAAAAATAAACTAATTTGATGTTTTCTATGATGATACTTGTGTGATTCGTTTCATAAAATATATGATTGTAAATTTATTTCATATTTACTTTCAGGAACTATGAATGTAATATTTTCACATTTGACTATAAAGATAAATTTAAAGTTTCCGTATATATATATATATATATATATATATATATATAATATGCATTAAAGTATATTCAAGATAAAAATATTCTATGCATGTTTACTGAACTTCAATACTCATATATTGATTTATCTTCTAGTAAAAATATACAACATCTATAAAATAAATTGCGGCTTATTTCTATCTTTGTAGTTACTTCAGCGATTCAATTGATAAAATTGAAAAAGTCTCTCAATTTGAAAGGTAATAAGAATTTTAACAATTGAACAATTTGTGTATATTTCGCATGTATTGTGCAGAAATTTTTAGATTTTTCTACAATAGAATAAATATTCAATTCATTTTTCTCCTACTATCAATTTGATTCATTGAATTGAATTTGATTTGAGAACTCAATCTATCTACAAAATTGTACGCTCAACAAACGTATTGAATAATGCATTTAACAAAATTAAGTTTACAATTGTCCATCATTGTTTCCAAAAGTACATTCCATTTATTTGATTCAGGTATATATTATATTATAGTTATAACTTGCGAAATCTGGAAACTCTTAAGTGGTTACTTACTGATTCTTCCTCAACTAAGAGATATAGCTATAATTTTATGGATTATTTCTTATGCGTCACGCTTTACGGAAAATATTACTGCTTTTATCACCTAAAATTGAGTTACATTAAAGTAATGGTACTGAAATTTTAATCACACACATAATAAGTTTTACATTTTATTAGAATTCAATGTGTGGACTCAACTATGTGAATGTAAGTTCAAATTCTTACATTGTAAGAGTCATCAAGCAATTTTTTAAGAGTTAAATATTCCAGCTAGCAGTCTAAATTATTACTAATATATTGCTGTTATAATATAACCATTTTCTTTAAACGTCATCAATGCTAAGAAATATTTGGATATGATTCCTGTACAAAATCTTTCAAAATGCTATTCCCCACTTGACATAATTGCTGGATTACAATGTTTCTTAAAGCAACTCCATTCATTAAGTTACAGCAGTTTTCATGTTTATTAATCAAATACAAACAAATCAAACTCTTTGATAGCATCATTTGTCTCACACTGATTTAAAATTTTTACTCCTATGTATAATCTTCTCTATATTTTTTACTTCAGGTACAATAAGAAATGTACCAACATGCATAAAATAGACGTTTACTGATTAAATTATTGTATATACTTACACTTTGGGTAAAAAGACTTAAAGTCTAACCTCACAAGTACATATTATAAAAGACATTGCCGTTACATTTAATTTCATAAGTTATACTTATGGTTCTCTTTATTTGAAATGTCTCGGTTTCAATATTTGACTTTTATAGAATTTGAGAGACAACTACTAGGGTTTATTCTAAGCTATAGTTATTAATATTGAGTAACTTTTATTTCCATTTGTTAATTATGAAAGTATATTTTAAGAAAGAAAAAAAGCATTTCTTCTTGTATAGCTTTCGTGAACCAGGAAAATATACGTTGCACGAGATGAGGGAAACATCTCTTACGCATTCCATCAAGTAAGCAGAATTGATTTTTTCTCCTAACTTACTTCACGTTTTCTACGTAAGATACAATAGTTTTTGGGGAATGCACTCTATAAAAGAATGAAGAAAAAGAAAAAGTAGTGGATGAAACAAAAACTCCTTCCTAGTGAATAAATGGCATATAAGTTTTAATAATGAGGAGGAAAAAAAAAACAAATTACGCGTTCTTCCCCATTCATAAAATTAGATTATTAGAAGAAACTATCATGATGAAATTTCGTTTAACATCTGTTAAATCATTAAAGCACAATATATAATTTACCCGTAATGATTAATTGTTTCCATTAAATAGGATATCGCATAAAAATTAAAATTAGTAGATATGAAGGACAAATGCTGAGAACATGTATGAAACAAATTTTTTGAATAACTGTGCAAGCGATTTTATAGGGAAGAAACTCCAAGCTAATGTACCAGTTGTTACAAAAGAAAAAATAAGCTTATCGCTAAGAAAATCTTCTATTTCATAGAAATTAAACTCGTTACCTGAAAAGTGTTTGCAGGATAACTCTTTGCTATTTCTATATTATTTTGAAGAGAAAATACAGGCATTTTGGCTTAGAAAAAACCAAGAATAAAAAAATTCAGTGACACTGAAAATGTATATGAACTATGTTTTTCTTTTCATTTTTAACCAAATAAAATGCTTAATGTTAAACTTTATACAAATAAAAACATGCTCGTTAACCGAAAGTTTAGCAATAAATTAATTTTACTGTAGTGAGAAATAAATTAGTAATAAGTCAGCTTTATCAAACAGATTTTAATGCTTATTTCATACAAAATAACCATAAGTATTGAAATAATTTTCTTAAAATGCTATAATAAGGGGAAATGAGCTAAACGAAGTCCATTATTTCATTATTCTTACATGTACTTATATGCCTATTTATTAAAAAGCTAAATGATTAAAATAATGCTTTTTAAAAAGTTTTTTTAGAATTTTTATTATAAGATTGCTTGATGATAGACAAATATCAAATGTTTTTAGAACTAAGATCTCTCTAGAGCTGTAGGAGAGTTATTAGTGACGGGCATTACAATTCTTAGCCATGATCAGTTGCTGAGAACGAAAAATGGGGAAAGGGAGGTACTTCCTCAGGTGTCGGTTTCGTCATATGACCGTTGTTCAAATTTATAAGTCACAATCGTTTTGTTAAGTGAACTTTGTGTCAGATAGATATAGCCTGAAAACGTTCAACGAGGGAAAGGGGTCCGAGTTCATATGTCACAATATAGATTTCCATACCTTATAAAGACTTGTAGTCTCTCTTACAGTTTGTTCGCAGCAATCTTTGTTAGAATTTAGTACTTTTGACCCCGAATTTCACAGCCTAAGTCGCAAGACTGCAATTACCCTGAAGAAAGTTAGAAATAATATACACAGAAAATTTCTATCTCGATAAAATTAAAAAAAATTATAATGAATCTCCGAAATTTGAAATAAAATATCGTTAAAATCTCAATTTCAACTAAATTTTATAAATAAACTGCTCAAAAAGATTTTTTTCTATCTATTTTTGTTTTAAATCTCTGCTATAATTGATAAAAAAAAAAGAAACATGATTGTGATTATTTTTTTTAACCTCCCACTGAGAAGCAACACGAAAACTACTGACGACGGACTTCTTAAATTTGAATCCGGTTAAAAGACGAGACGTTAAAAATACTCGTACTTAATCATTTTAGTTAAATAACATACTCTAGAGGTAGCACTTTAGGTTATTTTTCCTTACTTTCTTCCTTTAACTAAGACCTTCTTCACCAAAAAGTAGTTACCAGAACATAAAAAAAAGACGCAATTCTCTCAAAAGAAAGACCTAAGTAGAATTCGGATAGAATCTTACAGTATTTCCTCATAACAGCACACACTTAACCGAAATGTTCATTAAGGTAAGCACACAATCATAACAGACTTTATGCGCCCTTTATTCCTCACCCAACCATTCTAAATAATTAATGTCTTCATCCACAGCACTCACCTCAGCTCTTCCGGAAAGCGACTAAAAAGAAAATCATCAACAGTCTCCTGGGTGCAGACATGAGCTGTAAAAGCAGTCACCATCGTCACCGATCTAATCTTTTACATGTCCCCCAGGCACGAAAGATGGTCTAATCAATATTAAAGTGAGGAAAAGAAAATTTATATCGGAACAAGACAAACAAAAAAAAAAGCAAATAGACAGCACGCTATCGTAATCAAAAAACAATTTCCCGAATTTCAATAACTACTTCATAATGATGCAGTACAAGAAAGGACCGTTCTATTTATTTACCAAATTTTTTTTTATTTACTTTTGAAATCAGTGTACATTTTTGGTCCTCCAGGGGTAATAATTCTCTTCGGCTCAGCTAAAGAAAAGAAGTAAAGAAGCAGAAAACAAATTAAAAAAGCAAAGATTCTTCGGAAATATGTTATTTCAATTGAATTCGATTATAAAGACGTTGTTTTGAAATTAGTCATGTTGAAATAGAAAGTGCGGAAGGGAAAAAATGCTGAAAAATTTATCCTAGAGTGTTTTAACTTTAACACGAAGTGAAAACTTCATTTCCGATGTATTTTGCAAATAAAAAAGTGCTATCTCTTTCTCTGGATTTTTAGAATTGTTATTTTATGCGTTTATTCAATATGCTTTGATTTTACTATTTGTCATTTGAGTGTCTTTTTACTAGTAAATCAATCGTTTGTTAAAAATATTTTTTGATTCGGTGAATGAGAGGAGAAAATCTTATTTATTTTAATGTATCTTTCGAATATAACTGTATAAAAAACATTTGATAAGAAGTAACATAAAATTTTATTTTTGAGTACTTACTGAAAGTTAAACATCATTTTGATTCCACGTTTGTTTTGAAACTGTTTTGATTCGATAAGAAAAAAAAATAAAAGAGTAGTGAAATACGTTGAATTATTTTTATGTCTGCTAAGATATCCTTAGGGATGATTTTGTGAATAACACAGTTTTTAATTTTAATCCCTAAAGAGAGAATATTTCTTAGTATTTTTCTCCAAGCTGTGTGTAAATTGGTTTTGAAGCACTTCTTTGAATGGCAATTGAAATGGCGGATAAGAAATAACCAAAATAATAAGTTTCATAAATTTGTCTGACATTAAGTAATATTTTTCAAAAAGTAATTTATTTGAATCATTGTAATAGTCTTCAAAGCTTATATTTATAGAACCTTTGACCACCACATATCTCTATCTTTCTGGAAGTATGTCTTAATGAGTTAAGATATCCATTATTATCGAAAGTCAAGTGATAAGAAAGTTAGCGTAGGGTTTTGTTCGCTTTATTATCTACAGAATGTGCTTTAAAAGTTCTCATCCATTTTCCTCTATTTTCATGGAATCATGGGCATATTTCCTTAGAAGTGTTAGTCTTTAAGCGTAATCGAAATCTGAAGATACAAATAAAACGCAAATTTTTAAAAATTTCAAATACGGCTCTTAGAGAGGCATGAGCATTTTCGTTGAATTATTGGAATCCTATTGAAAGTTTAATTTTTTTTATTTCGAAACTCTTTTTCTGAATCTCGTTAAATTATCAACATTAAATTATTTATGTAAATATATTTTTGTTAATGTGTTAACTCACTATCAATATACTTTATTTTTTTATTATTAACAATAAGAAATAATCATTTTGCTTACTTCTCTCTGAATTACACTTTTATTACATATATGTACCTTATATAGCGATTAAAATATCAAATGAATAGCTAAATATATTAAATGAACTATGGGGTGAATCTTTATCATATATGAAAAACCGGAATGTAGTTCTCATTTATCTTATTAGGGTCCACTCCTGACATATACGCGTACTCTATTCTTATTATAGTTAGAAGGAGAAAATCAGATAATTCACAAAATATTTTCACACAACGCAACCGCTATATATAATCACCAGTTACTTGGCTCACATCTTATAAGTTGATGTTTACTTATATCTATATGTTTTTGTGGAAGCCTAGTGGTCATGGTCACAATTTTGTGGCTAGGAATGTTTCTTTCGAGTCGTTAGCTTGAGTCCTGATGCTACTAAGAATCTACTATGAAACGGGGATTATGCACGTTAAATCCGTTGAAGTTCCTTCTTCTCAATTGGAGAGGTGAGGTAGTTTGGAGAGGATAGAGCCAACTCATAACACATCAATCAATAACTCCCGAGACTAACCCAGAGATGGTGCTCGTAGTAAACCAGTAACCAGCTCTTTCTAGAGTACTAACCTTTGCTTGAAACGTGTCAAAATTTTAAGTCGATCGGACCAGAAACAGCTGAGTTATCGAGGTTGGAGTAAAGTCGTTTTGTAATTTGTTTAAAAAATGGAAAAAAACCGAGTTTCGTGTTCTGATAAAACATTGTTTTTTAATGGGTAAAAACACTGTGCAAGCGAAACAATGGATCGAAAAATGTTACCCGGACTCTTGTCCATCAAAAGCAACGATTTGTCGGTGGTTTGCCGAGTTTAAACGTGGTCGTACCGACACAAATGACGCGGAACGCTCGGGTAGACCTGTGGAAGCCGTTACACCGGAAAATGTGAGTGAAGTGACAAAAATTATAATGAAAGATCGTAAAGTGAAGCTCCGTGAGATTGCTGAGATGACACAGATATCATATGGAAGTGTATTTACTGAAAAAGGTTTTTTGAAGTGAAGTGAAAAAGGTTTTTTCCAAGTGGGTGCCGCGATTGCTTTCGATGGAACAAAAACAGCAACGAGTCGATGATTCAGAAAGCTGTTTATCGCTATTTACTCGCAACAAAAAAGATTTGGAAAAGCGTTGGAACGATTGTATCACTCTAAAAGGTGATTAACAAAAGGTGTTATGTTGATGAATAAAAAAAAAATTTTGCAAAAAAAATGTTGTTTTCTATGTTAGTCTCGGGAGTTATTGATTGATGTGTTATGTCATCCTCGTCACTTGACCAGTGCTCAATATTACGAGATCCGTCACTTTTAGCTTCAGTGTTACATCTTAATGCGGCGTCAATAAACAATCAATAAAAGTTTTACAAGCTTTGAAAAGTTATAATTTTTCGAAGGATTCATGTAGTTTATCTTATTAAAATATGGCGAAAATAAACTTTTCACTCAACAGTCGTTTTCCTTCTTCAACATTTTTTAAATTACAATAATTAAACACTCCACTAATAATCCATTGTCTTAATCAAATACCACTTTAGCTTTAAAAAAATTCACTACACCATCTCTTACACAGAAATTAAAATGATGCCGTATTTCAGAAGACTCGAAACTTAACATCATAAAGGAGTAAAACAAAAAAACAAAACACGACTCGATCTCTAAGAATTGTTCCACCATCGCAATGTATCTCTACACTTTCAGGTGCATCACCCCAAGAGAAGGCGAAAGCGAAAACGGAAATCCACCAGGCACAAATGCAACTCGTCTGTTCTGCATTCTCAATACAGGAAAAGGGAAAAGCCTCTTACAGGAAAGAATCTTTCTACCCTTTTGAAAGTCTCTCCACCCCAACCCTTCCTCCTTCACTCTTGCGTGGACATCGTATATTCTCCGAGATGTCCCAGTCAAAGGCTGGAGGAAAATAGTGTCTACCATGGGAAGGGATTAGCTTAAGATAAATCCTCCTGATGATAGAGTAGGTTTGTGGAGGATTTACTCGAATGCCAAGCTAGATGGATGGACTCTATGTACTTACTCTTTAAGAAACAAGTTTTATCAAGATGGGTGTTACGCTATTATGTTGTTCGTGGTAGGGCAAAGGTCGAGGACTTATTTTTTAGAGAAAAGAGCTGTCGCGCCGGATTTGTCCCGGAAGATTTTAGTATGGTTGTGCTGAGTGATTCTTCGGAAGTGTTATATGGCTTTTTTAGTTCATAGGATTTTCTCTTATAAGATGTGTTGCACGAGAGTTATTTCGTAACAGGCTTTTTTTTATTACGTTATCTAAGCTATGATAAACACTAAAAATAACAAAAAAAAAATTAAATTGTTTTCTTGTACTTTTACTGTTTTTCATAAAGTTTATTTATCTTGCGTTAGGGATTATTACGTTAAACCACGTGACCAAAAATAAAAATAGTTCTTAATGACTAGATGTAAGTTCAATAAAAGTATAGATAAAAAAAATTCAAAACAAAACAAAGAAAATACATTTTGTAAACCTAAAACTTTTATTGTCCTGTACAAATATTTAACAAAATCATATACATATTTTAAGAAAAATAAATGTTTACTGATGAAAATCTTGCTGTCCAAGTTTATAAAATTTGAAGTATATTATTTCAGATATTCAAACACTCTCAGTTAAAATATGATTGTTTTATTAACGTTCCACAAAGAAGCAACACCAGGTCTATTGGGGACGGATTTAATAATTATGAGCCACTATCAAGTAACGAGGAGGTCAACCTTTCCAAACTTCCTTACTACGCCATTCGGAGGACTTGAGATCTCGACCTGATTTAATGTTCATCAACAAAGCAGCACGGTAAGTCTTTAGTGGCAACATGGCTCGAGAGAGAGTCTCATTTAAAATAGAACTCAGAACCCAAACATGTTTAATGCTTGGAGATCAATCAAATTATAAATTATTAAAACAAATATATATTATTTGTATGAAGACCTTATTCAAAGAAAAGGTGTACTACTGTTTATTTAGTTTAATAGATGCAAACTGCTTCTGTTGCTTTTAAAATTTAAAATGCGTATTTTCCAAATATAATATAATATTAACAAGTTATCAAAGCACACCGTTATGGCAGAAACCAATCACTCCTGAACAATAAATTGAAACTCAAATCAATTTTTATAATGTTTCTGGAGTGAAAGTTATGTTAAAAGTTAAGTTATATTTTGAGGTTTAAGTTATATTTTGAAAATTGTACTAATATATTTTTGTTAAATTTATTTTTCAGTATATAGATAAAATGAAAAAATCAATTGTTCTTATATCTGTTGTTCATATTATTGTACTGAAAAAATCTCTCTGTTCTTCTTACTACAATTTTAAAAGGAAATAACCATAATTGTAATTTGGTTACTAAACTTGATAGTTTAAATCTTGTCTTCATTTTCAATATTTCTATACTATAGCTAAATATTCTCTAAGTTTAGGTATTCTGAAGTTTTAAATTATTTTTATAAGCGTGGTACTATTGTATCACTAATGGGAGAAAAAATTAAAATTTATTGTTCAATTTTTAAAATTCTCACACAAAACCTTAAGTGCATTTTTAGTAAGAATTATGTATTTGCTAAAACTTTGGGTTGATATGAAATTATTCTTATAATTTAAGAATTCGGTTAATTTAAATAGCTGTGTAAGCTGTTATAGACAGTATTAACCAAACTGGGTGTGGTCGAAGTTTGTACCTTATGTTATGCTGAATATAGTTATGATTAATAAAGGCATTTACTGTGAATAAGTGTGTCTGATAATCCATGTCTTCACATGGCGTAGAAGTCTGGTAAGCGAGATACCGAATGATATATTTCCGTCATTTGTCTGATAATTAAAATGCTGAAGTTCACAGTAATATTCTTATGGGTAAAACCTCTATGATGATAAATAAACTTTAAAAAAAAATTATGATAAATATATAATGAAAATTAGGATAATAAATCTCGTTTCATAAGCTATCAATTTTGCAATTTTGTTACAAAAAAGTATAGAAAAGTAGTTCAAAATTACCTTTGAACATTGATATGGTGGATAATATAGATGTTTGGGCTCTTTGATATTGATCATTTTTTATTGATAATATAATCAATTCCTCAGAGGAAATATAATTCGTAAGCATTATAATCGTATTACATTGATAATATGATCCTGTTGTATTTGTATTTCGCGTTTTAATTTAAAATTTATAATCTTAAACATTAAACCATTTATTCAACATTGAAATATTTCCTATTACACAATTTTCTTGTTCAAAACCACTAACTAAATCATGAAAATAATAATTTTACTTACATAGTAACTCGCTAGACTATTTTTTTCACATTAAGCTAATGGGATTTTAAAAGATAAAATATTTTACGACCAAACAGAATAAATAACTCCAGGGCATTTATACAATCACCTATGCGAAAAATACGTAAAAGAATACAACTTTTTTCTTAGATATAAAATTTAATTATATTCCTCCACTCTAGTGATATCATTTTAAATTATCCAGTGCAAATAATCAGAGAGCAACCAAAACAAAACTAAGCAAAAATTTTTGGCTCGACTTGCGATTTCTGTCTGAGGGAAGTATATAACGCAAAGGAGAAGGAGTCGTAAAAACCATCGTAAGTCTTATCCCCTAGTTGTTCCCACTTCTTTAAAATGGAGTGATTGTGCCTACTAAAAAAGGATTTTTACAGCTCAGCGTGCCGAAGCTTTTCAGCGTTGTCAGCTTTACAACTGGGATATTTTGGAAAGTTTACGTCGTAAAGTCAGTGTCCCTCAGTATCTCTTACGGGTCTCCAGCGGGAGCATTTACGACGCAGAATTTTAATTTTTCTTTTTCCGATTCTTTCCAGTATCAGTAGAGATAAAAAGAACTTTTTTTTTTATTTTATTGGAAAAAAGAAACAACAATAATATCTCATCGGTTTTCCTTAAGGTTTTAAAATCGGGAGAACTGATTTTTCCTTTTTTTTGAGAAACTTGAATGCGAGGTTCTTCTGGTTCGCGTGAAGGAAAATCTTCTTTCGTTGAACACGCTCGAAAAATTTTAAAAGAAAATCCGGATTCTTTTTTGAGTCGAAAATAACCCAATAGGGACTTGAATCTACCATATTTCTCATTAATCAGTTCCCAAGAGAATCAAACACAAAAAATAAAGCAATGTTTATATTAAATTATTAAAAATTTGACTATCACCGACGCACACATATACTTTTGTAGATGTACCATTTCTCCTCAGTCTATTTTCTAGAGAAAAAAAACATAAAAAGGAATTTAATGCTATGTTGAAATAACGAAAATTGAAATATAATCAAATGTTCAGCTTTTTCTTATGATGATTTTGAAAATCAAGTAAGAAAAAGTGGTTAAAAAAGGGACTAAAAAGTGATAATACTCAAAAGAAATTGAAAATGCTTTTTTTGAATAGTAATTTAATTAATTTAATTGAAGTATTTGTTTATAAACCTAAATACATGTGACGCATGGAGGCTTTTGCAAATAAGAAGATACAAAAAATGAATAAAAATCATAATACTCCTGTTAAATCAGTCATTAATCCTTATTTTGTCTAATTAACCCTTTTTTTTAAATCTGCATGCACCAAACGAAGAGGTCTACATAATTCATCATACCGTATCCTTAAAATTTAGAAAAGTCTTATAAATAGGAATTTTCTTCTAGTTTAACTTTTTAAATTTAAAATTTATTTATCATTCCTAAACAACAAATTTTATTTTTATTTTATGCAAGCAAAAATAGATTGATTTAAACAGGAATAGTATAATAAAATGTGTTTTTTTCTAAATGATAATGAACTGCGATAAAACATAATAAGAGCACAATAGAATCTTTATGTTTGAAAATGTATTTGAAATTTGGTTTTTGTTCTTCAACATGACTCTCATGTTTACTTATTAGTGTAGGTTTATACTTAGCCTGCCATTTTTGTGGCATTTATTTATGCCATAAAAATGGCAAGGCACGAATCAATAGTACTTTATATTTATACTCTATGCTTAACCCTGAAAAAGTATAATGGATGAGAAATCTCCCAATGTAAACAGTGTTTCGAGTATTATTAAGAAAACAGAATTACTCGTAACAATAGTTTTTTTTTAATGTGATCATTTCTGGCAGCAATAGAAATATTATCATGAAAAAGCTAACTTTTGTTATGTACTTCGTTAACTAAATCTGATATGGGGAGATATTTCACCAATGATAATGAAATACAAATTTTTAAAATTATTTCTTGACAACGTGGCTATTGTTTCAGTTGGATCATTTTTAGAGTACCAAATCATATTTAAATTTTTTATCGTTTGCTACAATTTTAGTTGCATTTAGCTTATATATAATCAATTTAAAAAAGGTTTGGTTTCTTTTAACTTTAATTACATGCAGCTGATATAATATTCAAATTCTCTTTTTTCTTTTCCTTTGATTTTAATATAGAAAAAGTTTACAATTGTTCATTTCTCGATATTTCATCATTTACTTTAATTCTTATATTTAATTGAGTAACTTAATAATAATTATAAAAAAATACACCTTGAGTGGATAGATCTGTTCTTTTCAAAACTTTATATAGAACTTTTTTAGTTTCTATTAAGACAATTAAAAGCTGAAGGAAGTAAATACGTGAGAAGTGTTTTTATTCATTTTATTTTATTGTCATGAAGATAATCCTCATGATCATGTGCATTCAGAAAAAAAGGTGATATATATGTGTGTGTGTGTATGCTGGAAACAAATGATTTTACTGAGTATGATAATTAATATAAGTGATAATGATGAAGACAATAAGACGCCGATGATGTAGTGGACTTCTTTATTTCAACAGCCGAACGACTCTAAGATAGACTTTAGAATTTGGATGGATTACTGTGCACAACTTGTGTAAACTCGGACATCATTCTTGCATTTTGCAATGCTGCAAATGATATCGGAAACATTACTGTGAAAAATTACCTGTTAGATTTAGAATATTATTTCCTTTAATTATTTCTGAATGAATGATTACAAAGACGGAATTTATCCCCTAACCTGAGGAAAATTATATTAGAAATATTCGACAAAGTGGTTGAGGAAACAACGCTAGTACCCCCTTCCACATCTAAGAAAGGAAAATGTATACTCTTATGCACAAGGAGAGATTATAGAAAATGAACTGGAGAAAGTTGTACAATGTGTACCAATCTAATTTGTAAGAAATGCCGGAATATTATTTGTAGTAACTGTACAAAAAAATTCTATAATTTTCATGAAGTATGCAATTATTATAATCTCTCTCTCTCTCTCTCTCTCTTTCTAATATCATTTACATGTCTTTGTTAAATATATATAAGATAAAATTAATTTACTTAGATGGAATTAAACCCACGATACTATACTAGATTATTTTTAGATGGTACTTTTTAAGGATTAAAGAAGAACGGCATACTGTGATAACTGTTTTATGAAAGATGCGGTAGGAAGATTAGTACCTATATTTATCATATACACTTTACTTGATGTATCAAGAGAGTATTATTATTATTTTACGTGAGTAAATTCACTCAGAATAATCACATTGATTTCAGTGCTGACTAATTTGAAAGGTGATGGTAACTTATCTACGACCGTCACAAAAATGATATTGAATTGGCACGTTACCAACACCAGAGGGATAAGAAAGCGATATTAAATTAATAATTAAATCAATCATAGCTCGGTCTCTGCAATAATTAGTAATATATACGTCTTTCAAAATAATTATGTCAAATGGATGCTGAAACCTTGTAAATCAGATAATAAGCAGAAAAATTGGATCATCTATATGATTCAAAACTTTAATTAAGAAGTGAATTGTAAAAGTGTGCATTTGAGACAGTGCATGCGTACATGAGTAAATATAATCATTGAGTTATCAGCTTCTAATTTTAGGTAATACAATTATATCGTTATATAAATTACAGTTTACATAAAATATCTAGTAGAAAATACAGGAACATTCCCTCCTAAACTTCAATATGATTGTGATTGTTTAATAACATCATATTTGAAAAGCAACACGAGGGCTATTCGTGATGAAACTCGTAATTTTAAGTCTCCGTAAGTGCCCATGAAGATATCTAAGCGGGCACCACCCTCTAAAAATTTCCTTAACACACCAATGGGATTATTTGGAACTTCAACAGATTTAACTTGCATCAGCCCCCTTACACGGTTGGTTTTTAGTAGTATCAGGCCTGAAAGTCTCTACTCAACGAAATGCCAGCCTCAAGTCCGGGACCATAACCACTATACTACCATGGTCAGACATGAAATAGACAGAATTGCTTTAACGATGATTGGAATTGTTTATTAATGTCATATTAAGAAGCAACATAATGGCTATTGGTGACTGACCTCTTAATTCTCGGTCAAGTGAAGAGGATGATACCCGAGGTGACATCATCTTCTCCAAACTTCCACACCACTCCAACAGTAGGACTTTGAGTCTCGATAGATTTAACTTTTGTCAGGACTACACGGTGGATCTTTTGTGACATCAAGGCTCGAATCCACGATTCTACGAAAACCGTCGGCTGCGATTAGGCAACCATGATCACTTGAATACCGCGACCACATTCAGGTGAAGAAATACGTGAGTTTATTCTTAAAGAACGAAATTTAATTAAAATGGAGTCAGTTACGTTAAAAGTATATTTCTTCTTACCATTGAACAATACATTTTCAAATAAAATGAAAGATATAGAAAATACATTCTCTAGATAGGGCATGAGTAGCATATAATTTGTCTTTATTGTTCATTTATTGATTCTTAAATTTCTATGGAAAAACTGTGGAGTGTTGTTTATTTTCTTTGAAAAAAAAATAATTTGAAAAAAAAAAATAATAATAATAATAAATAAATTATCACCCTAAGAATCCTAAAAGAATCCTAAATTTTGATCATAGAAGTTTTCAAACTCTAAATATATCTGAGGTATATGCGCATGGAAGAATAAAAGAAGCTAACTTAATATTTGACAAAATACGCGTCTGTTTTTCTGAGGCTGAAATATAATTAACCTCATTATCACTGCAATGAAATACATAACCTGGAAACTGTGTTATGAAAAAAATTAAATCAAACAAATGCACTCTTTCTCACTAAACAAGAGTTTGAGAATAAGAGGCAATGGATGATGATCATTTTGTCCTTATTATTGCAACCACTTAGTTGGCAGTTCGAGTTAATGGAGATATCCGCCATTTATAGCATTGTCATCTTTGAAATGATTTCTAATAGCCTTGGGAGAATACAAAGGCATGTCGGTTATTATACTATTTACCACTAGCCTTATCATATCATCTGCTGCATTTGGTCTGATGTGTTCCTAAAGGACATAAGATACAACAGTTTCAGACCGTCTTTAATGATCTACTGGTTTCTGAGCATTAACCTTAACACAATGTGGCAAACAGAATATTCAGCTATCTCCACCGATGAGTATATAATTAATATAAAGCATGTCATCATTTGAGGACTGATCAGTTTTGATAGTAGATTTGTAAGCTAATAACTCTCCAGTTGTTTGACGCCTTAAATTCCATATTGATAAGGATAGTAATTAGTTGAATATTATATTATGATTTAAGATCTTAATGCCTAGAAGAGATATTGCTTATACAACTGCATTAATCCGATAGATCCTTTTTAAGAAAAATATAGAAGTAAAAAAATATACATAATCAAATATATACACACATTTCATGTTGAAAATAGCGAAGAAATCAACGCTATTTACAAAATATGAATATAAAAAAAAATAGTTTGTTTCATTCAGTGCGTTTGAGATATCATCGCATTTCAACAACAGGATGTAGGTGACAAACTTTATATTTTCAAAATATGGCGAAATGAGAACAAAAGGATCTATGGCATAATTTATTCAGTAAACTTCCACATCATTTCGTGTCAGATCTTGCAGATTTATCTGAGCTATTATCATTATTCTCCTCAATGGTATGAAGAAGAATTGGAACTCACACCCACTATTCCACAATAAATTTTCATGGTATAAGACTCGAGTCTTTACCTTCAGGTTTCCGCGACCTATTGACTCTATGAAATAACACTTATATCATGTAGTACAAAACACAACTAAATCAGTTTGTTTTTTCCGTTTCTTAATCTTCACAAACAACGAGTGGTTGTTGTTTTTTCTTTGCCTTTTTGTCCTAGAAATGATAGATTGATTTTGAACTATTATTATTCAGCATATACATTATATATAAGTTTGAAATCTTGTAACAATATATATATTTTTTATTTTTAATTTTACTAAATGTAAATCATATGTCATGTGTCAAATATATTTATTGAAAGACACAAGTTAGAAATATTTTTTTCTAAATAAAAGGCAGACCCTAGACAACAGAAGCATGCAGTTCAGACATCATTCCCTTTATTAAACCTTGGTTTAAGATTATGAAGTTGATCGCTAAAAAAAGATTATTATATTACTCTAGTATGACATTAATGCAAACAACAAACAAAACCTAACCTTCAATGTAACATATTTTTTTCTAATAATATAATATTAAATAGAATAAAAGAAGGCCTAAAATGTGATAATTAATTTTAAGACTCAACATAAAAGCAATATTCTTAGGTTCTTTATATAATCTTCATCTACTTTTAAATTGAAAAAGTAATGAAATCAACTTAGATTTATATATATATTTCATAAATTTATCCATACAGTGTCCATACAGTTTCACTTTAATAAAAATTACTAGAATATTCTCGGCTGATTTCATAAGAAAATAATTTTAATTGAGGAAAACATTTACATCTATATTCTGAATTACCAGAGTGAGTGAGTGAATGCAAAGTTTATTGGCGCAAGAGCCAGATATTGCTATGCTGCGCCAAACAAAATGTAACTGTGGCCTAGACGTGAAGAAATTGAAGAAAAAACAAAAATTGGTAGATAAGAAGGACGGTCGAATATAGAAAAAGATCGTCAGAGTAATACGGAGGTTCGTCACCCGCGTTTACCAAAGACAGTAAACCCCATAGGAAAGAAAAAGATCACTAGGTTGCCTCGGGGTGATGAAGTCCAAACTTACCTCAAGAAGGCAAGTCCCTGAGGTCCTCTGATATAATCCCCAGGAAGAGGGTGCCCTACAGTACCCCCAAGCGCTGAGTACCTACTTTAGTCACCTCTTATGACATGCATGAGCTACACTGGGACTATTCTGTTATTCCTGGTCACCACAAACCAATTCTAAATTAACAAAAGAGAATAACATTTTAAGTATGAAATTAACTCGAAATTCATTATACAATGGCCCTTTTTACTCAATAAAAACAAGTACTTGGTTCTTGCTAAGATTAATTCTAAATACTCTTAAGTTATTTTATATATGTTTTGGCACTAATTGAAAAAAAAAAATCTTAAAAAGCAGAGATGGGAAAGATGGAATGATATTGGCTTTTTTACCATCTTCTATATATATATAAGCGAAATACCACTGACTGACTCATCACGATATCTCTAAGACTATACAACCGATTGACTTGAAATTTGGTACAGTTACTCATTTTGCAATGTAGACGCTCACTAAGAATGGATTTTATGGAATTCTTAACCAAAATGTAGTTATCATCGGTAAATCTTTTCTTACCCATCGTTATGTCATTTTGGCGACTTTATCGCCAAAAATTACATGACCAACGCCAAACGGAATATATTTTTTTAAATGTATATAATGTATCGCTACCAATTAAGTTTACTTGCAAGATTTGCGCGTGCGAAATGGAAAAATATCAAATAATTTAATATTGAAGCGCGGATGGATGATTGGCAAGATTTGGAGAAGAGGCTAATTTTTTGCGAAATATCACCAAATATCTTCCACCGCCAAGTCGAAGCATTTCAATGACCTTGCATTGTGAATTTTAAAAAGCTATACTATGGTAACCCCAGCTGATTTCGGTTTTGCTGAGCAAACGATAATTTTTTATTGTTGTGGAACCTAGACGTAAGTTTTAAATTTATGAGAAAAGTATTTTATTATTAATAATGATTGATAAACTACATTTGTAAAACTAAACGCAATCTAACGAAGGTATTGAAGTTGGCTTTTAACAAATGAATAATAACGGTATGTTATTCATGTCATTAATAAAAAAAATAAGTAGCCATCAAAATATTTATTTTGATGTACGCATTAATTGTAACCTAATGTAAATATCATGCAAAAGTTTTGTTTCTGTATTTTGGCAATTTTTAGCTTTTGTTTTCTAGGAAATAAACGTTTTTCATTTTTTAAAATGGCTGGATATTTTATTGTTTTCAGAATACAGAATTATTTTTAATGCTATGATTTTTAAGAGCTATTCTGTCTATTCAATTGCAGTTCCAGATATGCTGCTACCGTAAGAGTTATCCTTTTGCAAAAAGGATCACGTAATACGGGTGACTTTTTGCTAAAAATTTTTACTATACTTCATTTTTTTGTTAGTATTTTTTGTTGAATTTTAAAATAATTTGATTTAAAAAAGTTAATTTCGGTTACATTTTCTAACTTGAAAAGTATTTCATTGTAGGTTAATAAAAATTGATTTTTCATAATTACTTTTCAGTTATGGTTCTTAATAATGGATGTTGAATATATTTGGATCGATGGAATACCTACTCCTTTCAAAGTTTTTAAAATTCTTGGCGACGGAGCATGTTTATTTTCGTCTCTGTCTTTGCTGGTGTTCGGTGACATATCGATGGCGTATAAAATGAGAAATATTATTGTTTCTCACGTGTTTGACAACTGGGATCGGTTTAAATGCTACACTCAAATGCTATCTGGCGCCCCTTATAATATTAGCGATTTATATTTTACCGAAATGTGTAAACCAAACACGTAAGGATCTATTTTCGAAATTATGGCGGCGGCTGAGCTATTTTCCTATCAGTTTGAAGTGTATCAAGGTGGTGCCTTATAGCTTCTGTTGGTGAAGCAATTCAGGGGGAAAAAAGATTACGTTTTACGGGAAACTGTAATAGGGGTCATTTTGATGTTTATGTTGAAATAGTTGGATTAACAAATAGAAGTAAAGTTAATTCTGGTGATGATAATGTGCAACAAAATGAAGAAAATGTGTCATCTTTTGTGTTTCAGC
This sequence comes from Nephila pilipes, assembly GCA_019974015.1. Lineage (NCBI taxonomy): Eukaryota > Metazoa > Arthropoda > Arachnida > Araneae > Nephilidae > Nephila > Nephila pilipes. The sequence goes on along the minus strand of BMAW01043369.1, from coordinate 2,793 downwards.
CTCAAGAAAATATGTCTGTGTTAGTTTCAAAGACTCAATCAATACCTAACATTGATTTTTTAAGTTCAAGTGAATCAATTATTAATGATGTAATATCTCTTCAACTAAATAAAGGTAAAAAAAGAAGAAAAAAATTCTCAAATTCAATTAGATATAAACAAGTAAGACAATCTGCTACAAAATATACTCAAAGTCATCCTGAAGAACATACAGCAGCTGTAAGAAAATACTTTTCTAATAACCCCCATGTGAATCAGGCAGCTGTAATTAAATACAATGAAAAAAGATCAAAAGTTAAATTAATGCCATGGACTTCCAAAAATTTGTCTGGTTTTAATTATAAAACAGATATTGACTATTCAAATGATAAAATTGTCAGTATCGGAAAACGTTTGCCCTGTTCAAGATGCCGTGCTTTAAAATGGATAGAAGAACCTCCAGGAATATGCTGCAGTGGTGGTCAAGTCCAGCTTCCTGCTATTAGATCCTACCCTGAACCTTTGCATAGTCTTCTTAACCATTAGGATCAACTTTCAGAACATTTTCTTTCTACAATTCGTAAGTATAATGAATGTTTTCAGATGACGTCATTCGGTGCAAAAAAAATGTAGGAGGGAAATTTTATGCCAACATTTAAAGTCCAGGGGCAGGTATACCACAGGATAAGTAGCCTTTTGGCTGAGCCTCCTCAACAACCTTCTTTTCTTCAGCTATACTTTTTCTGTGATGATGAACGTGAACGAAACATTCGTTGTGGTATTTTCCCAGGTGTTAAGCCAGAATTAGTTAGCCAATTACAAAAGGCGCTACATGAACATAACAGGTATATTCGCGATTTCAAAGCTGCTGTTTATTCAGTTCCTAAAGACCAAAAAGAGTTCAATTATAAGGTTATAATTAATGCCGATAAAAAAAACCATCTGGAGAACACAAAGGTCGTTTCAATGTTCCTCAAAATAAAGAAGTATCTGTCCTTATCGTGGGTCAGGATTTCGAAAAAAGAGATATCATTCTATACAGCAGATACAGTAAATTGGTACGAATTAGTGAAACCCATCGAGCTTACGATGCTCTTCAGTACCCTTTGATATTTTTTCGTGGGGAAGATGGTCATTGTATAAATATTTCAAAACTTGATAGCAATACTAAGGCCCCTATCAATAAGACTATCTCTGCTTCTGAGTTCTTCAGCTATAGGTTGATGGAGCGCGTTGGTGAAATCAATTATCTGTTGCCCTTTCGTCAACTGTTTAATCAGTTTTTGGTCGACATGTATGCAAAAATAGAAACTGAAAGGCTTGAATGGATTCGTAACAATCAGAAAAATTTTAGGAGTGAGGAATATGTCCACTTAAAAGACGCTATGGCAAAAAAAAGATACACAGTCTTCAGAAATAGGTAAAATGGTTATGTTGCCGTCTTCGTTTACTGGAGGACCTCGCTACATGCATGAACGAACTCAAGACGCTTTGACAAACAAAGTGACATGGCGCACGTACTCAGAGAAACAAAAATTATAGTATGGGACGAATGTACTATGGCCCACAAGAAAGGAATTGAAGCTCTCAGCCGGATACTACAAGACATCAGAGGAAGTAATCGACTAATGGGTGGTTTTACTGTTCTTTTAGCTGGTGACTTTAGACAAACTTTACCTGTCGTACCACGAGGGACACGCTCAGATGAAATTAAAGCCGGTTTGAAATCTTCAATTTTATAGCCTCATATAAAAGTCTTATCCTTGAAAGCTAATATGAGGATCTCTCTTCAAAACGACTTGAGCGCGAAAGAATTTTCTAACTATTAATTGACATAGGTAATGGAAATATTACAGAGCAAGAAGGAAAAATAACTATTCAGAATAACCTATGAGATACTGTGGGAGATTTGATTACTTTGACTGATAGAATATACGGAAATATTGAATATGGCACACTAGATAGCTTATCGTGGTTGAAAGAAAGAGCAATTTTGACTCCAACAAATGAATCAACTGATAAAATTAACGATTTTATCCTAGAGAAACTGACAACTGAACAGATAAAGTATGAGTCTATAGATACAGTCATAGAGATAGAAGTTACTGTCCATTATCCTGTGGAGTTTCTGCACAAACTCAATCTACCAGGCATACCACCTCATATTCTTTATCTAAAGACTGGTACACCAATAATGTTCCTGCGTAATTTAAATACTCCTAAATTATGTAACGGCACCAGTTTTTTCTCAGAGTTTTCGATTTGAAAACTCTAAGAAAAAACGTTATAGAAGCGATTATTTTTACAGGAAAGTATGAGGGTGAAAATGTATTCATTTCTAGAATACCACTAATTCCATCAGATTATCATTTTGAATTAGAGAATTTTCCAGTTAGAGTTTGCTTTACGATGACTATCAATAAAGCCCAAGGGCAGAGTTTAAAATTAGCTGGTGCCGATTTATAAAAGGAGTGAAAATCTAATCATCCTTCAACCAGAAAAACGAATGAAGAATGTTGTCTACAGAGAAGTTTTGGAAATGTAGGCATATTATTTCATATTTTTCTTATATTTAACTATTTCTAAAAAGTAGAATAAGATAAAATAATAATGAATGTAATAATTAAGATTAATAAATTGATATAATAAAGAATAAAAATGTAGTTTTCATTCTCAAAAATTGCCATGCACACAAAATAAAGACAATAGAAATGTAATACACAAAAAAATTGATTCAATAGGTTTAAAAAATAAAATAAAATGTATAAAAATGTATTTATATTTTTATGTTGTCAATTTTTACATGGTTTAGGCC
>BMAW01043368.1:0-15424 GCA_019974015.1 Nephila pilipes | reverse complement strand
GAGAACCTCGCTTTGTGAAAGAACTGTGATATTTGATAATTAGCCTTATTCTTAAAAAAAGTGCAGTGAAGAGGAAGGTGTACAGGTAATACAGAAAATTGTAGGTGCACTGTAGAGGTTACAACGATAGTAAAAAAGAAAAGTTAGAGTGTGATGGCTGAATTGGATGTCAACATTAGAAGTCTTCTGCTTAGATTTTGCACCATAAATAGGCATTATTATAATTATCAGTTGAAGTCAGGATTTAAGTAAGTCCTTCTACATATTTAAGTTATTTTTATTTTTGGTTTTATAAGGAGAGGAATATATATAAACTGGTTAAAGATTAAGGAAAGTCTATTATAAGGCTTTCAGTTGCCAAGTAAATCTGGATACCAATGTTGGCGTCCCTTTGACGAAAAAAACCGATGATTTATGAGCGTGAATTAAGGACGTGATTTCTTTTCAATTGGTTGATTGATTCATTGTTTATTAATGCTGAATGAGCAACACGAGGGCTGTAGGGGACGGACCTTATAATTATGAGCCTTGAGCAAGTGTCAAGAAGGGCAGTTGAGCTGGCACTTCCCTCTCCAAAGGGCCACACTACTTCCAAAAGGAGGTTTTGAGACCTCGACGGATTGAAAGTGCCCTAGCTCCACTTCACAGCGAATCATTATTGATATGGACTCGAACCCACGATTCGACGAAACAACGTCGACTTCGTGTTTGCCACCGTGACCAATATAGGTTTTCTTTTCAGTTGGAGTTGAAATCACGGTAGAGGAAGAATATGTGTTTTGAAAGTATTCCTCTGTCTAGTAATTATTAAATAAATATCATTTTGTGGAATTTTATATATTGTACTTCGAATAGCGTTTGTGGTTATTAGCCGAACCTTTTAACATAAAGGAGAAAGAATCTAATTGACGCAATGGATAGGATCTCTGAATGATCAAAAGCATATATATATATATATATATAAAACTTTCCGTACCATATCTTTAATGAAGTGTAATATATTCATTTGACATGGTAAAAATGTATAATATTTATGTAAACTGCTGTTTGTAGAAAATGCAACACCATGAAGGAATCATCAGAATCAAATGAAATTCGCAGCAAATGTCAATTATAGGATATTATGCAAATTAATAAAGTTTCAGAGCCATCGCGCGTGCGCGGCGCGCGCAGCGCCCTCTGAATTGATGCTGAAAGCGTATAAATAAAGTGCTGTAGCGGGACGTTGAAAAAAGTCTATGATTATTTGTTAGTGGCAAACGTTTAGTGAGACCTGAGTATGCCTCCACGACGGAAGAATAAGAAATTCAAGCAACTTACGGAGTTTGAACGAGGGAGGATAATCGGCCTTCGAGAAGGAGGATTTTCCTATCGCGCAATAGCAGCTCGTATGCAGCGGAACAGTTCCACAGTGATGCGAGTTTGGAAGCAGTGGACCGACGAGCACCGAACAACTCGAAAAACAGGCACTGGACGACAGAAGGTGACGTCAGAGCGCGATGATCGACACCTGCTCCGCATGGCGGTGAATGATCGCACAGCTTCCTCCAGGCAGCTGGCAGCACGTTGGTTTACTGCTACAGGTGTACAATTGTCGGCTTCGTCAATTCGTCGTCGTCTGCTGCGCCGTGGATTGCGTGCAAGGGTGCCTTTATACAGGATTCCCCTCACGGCGAATCATCGACGGCTGCGTCGGCAGTGGGCTCTTGAGCACAGAGACAGGCGAGCTGATTGGCACCAAGTTGTCTTTTCAGATGAATCACGCTTCAATTTGTGGACCCATGATGGCCGTGTTCGTGTTAGACGTTATGCCGGTCAACGCTGCCTTCCTGAGTGTATTATTGAACGACATAGTGGTCGAACACCCGGAGTTATGGGCTGGGGTGCGATTTCGTATCATGGACGATCCAATTTGATACGAATTGAGGGTAATCTCAATAGCAACAGGTACGTCCGTGAAGTGCTACAGCCCGAAGTCGTTCCTTTCCTTCAAGGCATCCCTGGAGCTATCTTTCAGCAGGATAATGCACGCCCACATGTTGCGCGGATTGTTCGAGACTTCTGTTCAGCACAACGCATGCAACTTCTTCCTTGGCCTGCTTATTCACCGGATATGTCGCCTATTGAGCACGTGTGGGATATGGTTGGTCGGCGTCTCGCTCGTGATCCGCGTCCTGCAGTTTCCAAAGACGAACTTTGGTTGCGCATACAAGCGATATGGAATTCTCTTCCTCAAGCAGATATTCAACATCTGTTTGACTCCATGCCACGTCGTATAGCAGCACTTATTGCAGCGCATGGTGGCTGCACCAAATACTGATTTCGGACGCTTAATTTGTTTCTTTTGTTTTGAAAATTTCATCATTTATTTGTATCAGTACAAGTCGTTTCTGCATTAAATTTCATTTGATTCTGATGATTCTTTCATGGTGTTGCATTTTCTACAAACAGCAGTATATATCAATTTTAAATATAATTAGAATATGTATATTATTAAAATAATTTGAGTAAATCATTGGCTTTTATACTGTTTTGAGTTTTTTGATAACTATAAGTAATTTTGATTTTTTCAGACCATCCTTCTGTATAACATGGATCAATACGTCCCGAGACTAACATTGAAAACAACATTTTTTTTTGCAAAATTTTTTTTATTCATCAACATAACACCTTTTGTTAATCACCTTTTAGGGTGATACAATCGTTCCAACGCTTTTCCAAATCTTTTTTTTTTCCCCCAATTTTTTTTTGCAAGAAATCTTTTTTGTTGCGAGTAAATAGCGATAAACAGCTTTCTGAATCATCGAATCGTTGCTGTTTTTGTTCCATCGAAAGCAATCGTGGCACCCACTTGGAAAAAACCTTTTTCACTTCACTTCAAAAAACCTTTTTCAGTAAATACACTTCCATATGATATCTGTGTCATCTCAGCAATCTCACGGAGCTTCACTTTACGATCTTTCATTATAATTTTTGTCACTTCACTCACATTTTCCGGTGTAACGGCTTCCACAGGTCTACCCGAGCGTTCCGCGTCATTTGTGTCGGTACGACCACGTTTAAACTCGGCAAACTACCGACAAATCGTTGCTTTGATGGACAAGAGTCCGGGTAACATTTTTCAATCCATTGTTTCGCTTGCACGGTGTTTTTACCCATTAAAAAACAATGTTTTATCAGAACACGAAACTCGGTTTTTTCCATTTTTTAAACAAACTACAAAACGACTTTACTCCAACCTCGATAACTCAGCTGTTTCTGGTCCGATCGACTTAAAATTTTGACACGTTTCAAGCAAAGGTTCGTACTCTAGAAATACATGGTTACTGGTTTACTACGAGCGCCATCTCTGGGTTAGTCTCGGGAGTTATTGATTGATGTGTTATGTGTAATTAAGCACTAAAACATTTGATTGTAAAATAATTACGCTGTGTGCCAAATTCTAAGTTCTTAACAAGTATTCTAACTGGTAAATATCGAACTAATTGTCGAAATAACGTAAATGTTAATTCACATAATTTGTTATGTCTGAGTAGCATTTAAATGTATATCTCTAAAATAGGTTTAACAAAATAATATAAATCTGGTTAAAAATTAAATATGCGCAACTTTAATTTTAGAAATTTAAGACTATTTGTATTATTTTGGTAAGCCTATTTGAGCTAGAAAATATTAGCTCAAATAGGCTTAACAAAATAATACAAATAGGCTTTAAAACTAAAAAAATCACAGCTTGCAAGAGAAAAATATACACATTTCACGTGGTCCGATATCTCGCACCGTATGTTTGATCATAGCTGCTGACATAAATTCATTTTTATCGAATTTCGATTTTCTAATATTATATATTCTTAAATAAAATACTAAGTGATTCTAATATTTTCTAATTTAATAATATATTTTAATCTAAGAACTATTGTGTCTTTGATTTTAAGATTGTTATTTTATGATCGATGAAGGTAATTCATGTTATTTAAATCTCAAATAAGTGTAATTTAATTAAATAATTTTTATATTTGATGTTATGAATAAGTTGTGATAAGAACCAGAGAGTTCTACTTTTACGTTAATAATAATAAAAAAAAAATGATAGTATGAAAATTTAGTGTTCACCAGAATGGTCTTTCTTGACAAAACGAAAAAGGAAGATTTTAGAATATTTGCTGAAGAGATATACGAACAATCTGCAACAGATCTAAAGATTGTAAAGTGAAAAACATGAATTGTTAGGTCAATAATACGAAGAGAGTTTGATAGAAACGATTGTCAGTTGTAGAAATGATAAGAAAACTCAGGAAAAGTTCACATAGAATGGAAATACAGGAACAAAAGCTAATGGAATTTGAACTTAAAAAATTGGCAACTAAAGTTGGGAATGTAAGGAATTCGAAAGTGTAGCGGTGGCAGGAAGGTGAAGAAATAAGTTTGGAATTTGCCCGGGTTAAAGAATGATGACACTGCTTTGTATCTTTCGTCATTTGAAATGTAGCTTTAACCCTTTCACTACCGAAGGGAGAAAAAAAGAAATGCTTCTTTGGGTCCGCGGCTTCTTACCGCGAAGTGCCACGCTGTGCCCAGACGATTTTAGATATTAAGCCAAATTCGCGAAAAAAGTTCCTCTAAAATCAGCTATTCGTTAGAATATTTTAGTTTTTACATATATTATTTAAAATGCATTAAACTTAATATATACGACAGAAAAAACGATTTAATCGAAAATTGTATTTTTTTTCTTACATAAAATTATTACATAAAAATCATATCTTTTACGAAAATACAAAACATACTTACATTTGTTACATGAATTTCATGGTGTAATGATGTATCATTACATGGAATATTAAGATATAAAAAAGGAATCTTATTTCGCTGTATGGTATTTTTTATATAAAAAAAAATTCTCCAATGCATAGTCCAACTTCACATGTCTTACACACATATTTTGTCAACTTTTGACGCTTCGCGCAAGATTTAGAGCAAAGAGCACATCTTTTTCTACCTTTTTTTTCCTTTAATGGCTATGTACAGAGTTGGATTAATTTCGCTAGCATCACTGTCAGCAGATAAATACTTTCTTTTCATCATTCATTAATTCACAAATCTCAGTATCAGATAAACACTTTCTTTTCGTCATGACTGTCGCTACAAATAAAAACTGACCGAATGAAACGAACAGCTGGAAACATCTGCTACCAAAAGCCTAACTCCCATAACATCCATAAATTCTCCTTCGAACTTCTAAGAAGTAAGCAAGAAAGAAAAAAGCAAAGCGAAAGCAAGTGCACCCTTTAAATCATGTCATTACATTTAAAGAGCTAAGCCGCAACATGTGCTTTTAACAATTACCCCTTCCCCCCGATAGCCAGAAGGGAAATCCAAGCTCATATCACCAACGTCAACACTCCAAATAACCTATCTATATAGATTTCGTGGTATTGTAACTCTATATAGTAACATTATAAAAACTAATAAAATAAAACGTTCTCCTCAAGCGTATCTCTATTGATACGCTGGGAACAGGAGAGCAAACGCGAGCGTATCACATTTGATACACTGGGCACAGGAAAGCAAACGTGATTGTATTGCATTTGATAATTTGATACGCTGGGAGTGAACGGGATAAAGAAGGATGACACTGCTTTATATCTTTCGTCATTTGAAATGTAGCTTTAAGGAAATCGATATGGGTGCAAAGGAGTGAGTGTCGAATTTGTTGGTGTTATTACCATCCGATATTGTACAAACTGTCGCACGAGATTAGGAAGAGAAGTGGAAAGATTACAACTACATCAAGGGTATTTTATAAAAAGATTTAAGATGAATCCAAAGAATTTTTGAAAGAAATTTGTTCGCTGTCAAAGAAGTCCAGATATAGCGTCGAGCATATATTTTATGTATATATATGGTCGCCGAGATGGCAGTCCATTCTGCTGCAAACGTCGTCAAACTGTTCATGCAGATACATATTTTGCAAACGACCCCATTTCTTAACTCAGGATTCATGACGTAGCTGTACGATCCATTAAGGCCATGCAGGTAACATGTCTGTCCTCTCGACTGTTTGTGATAGTGGGCTGTTAGGATCCAGCACTGCGATCTGTGTCCTGAACCCATTGATTCCATATTCTGCAGACACTCATGGAATTTCGATTGACGTGTACGACAATACTGCGATACGATAAACCATAATCTAGGTTAGCTGCAATTTGACCACTATCCAAGTTAGAAACGTGCTTGTAAGCATTTCTCCTTCTTACCCGATTCATCATGACAACATTTCACCGGACATTTAACAATGTTCAAATGCATATTGTGTATGAGAAATTGCTGTACTATTTCTTCGTTTAAACACATAGCAGGTGTCACTACCGGTGCCTGTTTTGCATTAAGGCGTTGAAAAGCTATTCATTTGCGTATCGCAAAATCTTAATCCTGTCTTATAAATTTCGCGTGTGTAGCGTTTCGCCTTCTTGGTGCAACAATTTTAATAGCCGGTAGTATACATTCTTCATCTTACTGAGGATTGCGAGTCAATGAGATTCGAGTTATCCAGTTTCCATTGTATTAACGTATACTTTTATAGTGCATCATTTGTTTTCAATCTTGGCATTTTTATATTATGTATATACATTTTAAGAACACTAATCTGGATTGTAAAAAGGTGTGAAATATTTGAGCAATACATATACGGATACATATGCGGAGATATATATTGGAACTTCGATTTCTATTTTATATGATAATTTTTTAAAACGTTTTTATGTATTTCACTTGGTGTGTGTGTCATCAAATTTTCGATCGTTAATTTCACCAACTTTCCATCAAACCAGAGCTCTGAAACTTTGGGAATCGTTCTTACTCGCCTAATAATGCAATATTTAAACATTTGTGACAAGTGTTAACTAATATTTTCTTTAATAATGAAGTTTAGCCCAGCCACTTGGCGCGATTTCAAAAATTGGCACCAAACTTAGCGATTTTTTTTAGCTGAACGTTAAGTCTGTAAAACGGCCCAGGGTAGCCACATTTGGCAAAATGTGTCTACCCTGGGCCGTTCTTGTCTAATAATAATTCTTGTCTCCAAGGGTGGTTGTGTTAAACTGCATTCCAACCATTTAATTTACCGGATGAATTAATTAATTTTAGTTAGTTTTAACGTTTTTATGTATTTCACTTGGTGTGTGTCTGTCTGTGTGTGTATCAGTGTGACATCAAATTTTCTAATGTTAATTTAACCAACTTCCCATCAAGCTAGAGCTCTGAAATTTTGGGAACCGTTCTTACTTGCCTAACAATGCAATATTTAGATATTTGAGACCTGTTTTAACTAGTGCTTCAATAATTTATTTTAATAAACTTTGCCACCATATAAAAACGTTGTTTTTAAAAACGTCGGTTTTTACTTCGAATTATTAATAATATTGCTTCTCAAGAGGCGAGGGGACATATAAGGCTCTAATTCTCCAAGAGAGATTGAGCATCACTGTTGGCTGCCTTTTTGGCGAGAAATCGATGTAATATGAACTTGAATTGAGAAAGTGATTTTCTTTTCTGCTGGTTACAGCACACGAAGGCTGTGTGTAGAAAAATGTTCATGTATATTTCAATTATCAAATAAGTATCTCATTTTCAATGAAACTAATTTATCTTTATGTAAATGCAACTATAAGTTATTAATTGCTCATACAACATTATTAATGTATATAAATGGGATTATCTTTATGTAAATAAATACATAAGTATGCGAATTTCTCAATGTTGAAATACTACTTCCAATATTTTTTAATAATTTAAAATTACGAGGATCATTTAAACTTTACGTAAAATAAGCTCTTTTTTTCTTGTGAAAGGCATCTCAGTTATCTTAATATCGCACTAAGTTTGCCCAATCATCTACAGGAAATTATATTATGGTTGTTGAAATATGTTCTAGTGACAAAGAAGACCCTCGAAATTGATTTTTCATTCTGCAGAATCTATTGTTATGTCACGGGATAACTTTGGTGATTGGTTAGATTTATCATTCTGAAAGTCTCCAATAAATATTCTACTAAAAGTTTTTGGGCCCAACCGAATGGAAATATTATCACTTAACTTCTAGAGTTCAACTTTCAGTGTCTTGAAAAAAATGATGCAGTATAAAGTTGATCTCGGAAAATGTAGAATTTTTATTCGTTGTACCTTTTACAAAATGGATACAGTATTAAAAAACATGCTTTATTCTTTCGAGATTGTAAAAATTAAAAATTTCGTATACGCGTAAATAAGAATTAATAACTTTGCTGGCTATAATTATGGAAAATAAAAATTATCTATTTTTTCAAATTATAAATGCAACTTATCAAAAGAGAATGAGTCATATTTAAAACTGATTATGACTTTTACAGCATTTTTTTTTCTGCAGTAATATTTAACAACATTAAAAAATCTAATTATACACAAAGGGATTTATCACAATCAAAAGTTAATGAATCAATTCAGAAATTATGTTATATAATCATTTTCTAATTATATTTACTGATGCAACTTATCAGAAAAAAAAAAAAAAAACGTTAAGTTTGAAGCTTATTATAACTTTTGCAGCATTTTTTCGAACAAATATTTAATAAGATTAAAAATCTATTCGTATGCAAAATATTTTAATAATTATAAAAGTAAACAAATAAGTTCAGTATAAGTGTTTGATACATCATGTCCAGGATCATTATTAAAGTGAATGAAAATAATGATAATTGTTTAATAATGTCGTACTCAGAAGCAACATGAGTGCTATTGGCCCCAGACCTCGTAATTTTGAACATCGGTCAAGTAATGAAGACGACACCTGAGCACTTTGCTATCCAGATTTTCACGCGACGCTATTGGGAGGACTTGAGACCTCGACCAGATTTAGCATGCATCATCGGCGGTTTCTTTGAGGCATCAGGGCTGAACCATGAAAGCAATGTCGGCTACCATGATAATTAGGCAACCAAGGCCACATGCAAATAACGATTCAAAATATATAAATCACGTTAATAACATAAACAAAAACAGGATGTTAATCTAGATACAGTTTAAAAGCTGTATTATATCAAAACCGTATTTATAATTACTGTATTTTATAACGAAATTGGCCATAGTAATACTGTCTTAAGTCAGTGATGCATCTCTTATGGAAACACACACACACACACACAACACACACTGGTGTTCAAAATTAAGTGAATTTTCCTATTTGGTCAATTATCTCCAGAACTACAGGACAGATTTTAATGAAACTTGGTACATACATAGGGTTAATATAATACAAAAAATTACCATTCAACACTTATAATACAAACACATGATCGTGTGTAGCACTCATTGGAGTCGCAAGGTATGAAACAACAGTTAAAGAATAGAACAAAAAAAAAAAGGGTTTAATAGCGGGTATGGTACCCTCTTACACATGTATGAACCATGCACCGTGATTTTATGCTGGAAATAAGAAAGTTTATGAGTTCCTGTGGCAATTGGTCCCACTCGTTTAGCAACGATGTTTCAGGTTTTGGTTGGTTCTCGGAGGGGGGGGGGGGGCCCGCAATTGTCCTCCCCAGAGCGTCAAAGGCATGCTCTATAGGATTGAAGTCTGGAGATCTGGCTGGCCAATCCATCCGGCGAATATCCTCAATTTCCAGAAATTCGTTGACTATATGAGCGCTATGTGACTTTTTGATGACATTCATTTAAAGGAAATCAGGACCAACTACACCTCTGAAAAGGCTAACATAGGGCTCTAAGACCTCATCCCTATTCCTCTCAGCAGTCACAGTGCCTCTTTTAAAAACATGGAGATGTGTGCGGCCTTCCAACATGATGCTACCCAGACCATCAAGTCCCCGCTGTTGCAATGGTCGATTTCTCGGACATTGAAGGGCAGGTAAAGGATTCCTGGTTCTCTCCATATGAAAGCAACGTAAAAATCACTGGTTAGGCTTAACCGGGACTCATTAGTGAAGAGAAAGGTTACGCATTGATTCATACTCCAATCTGTAGGATCTCTGCAGCATTTTAAATAGACTCTACTGTTCACAGAACTGAGCGTGGCGCAACCAACAGGTCTGCCCTCTCTCATGAAGTCTTATGGAAACAGTTATCCTTGAAACTCTGGTTATTGTGGCTGCAAACTCATGAGAGATCTGAGAAGCTTTAGGATCCTTGTTACGCCTCGATATAATGGACAAATGGCGATCTTCTCTGGTTGTCATGACTCTTGTGGACGACCTTACCCAAGTTTTCTCTGGACGAATTCGGTATCATGAAACTGTTTCCATGAGTTGGGTACCACGCTAGGTGTTAAATCGAATTCTCTGCAAATCTGTATTTAAGACTAGCCTGCTTCTAGCCTACCCACAATTCGCCACCTCATTCCATCATCTAAACGTTGGTTGTTACTCACTTTTATTGCGTGAGTTTTAATTTAAGCGATTATTGCAAAAAATCACCAAGAAATTCGGCAAAATTCACTTGCGAACGAAATGCGGATTTTGTCACGCGCGCTTATAAATCCTGTTTTTCGACTAGTACCGCTCCCATACACGTAAACTCTTTCGTATTCGACGTACAAGATTTGCATCTTTGTTTCGAAGCAATATTTTTACATTTCGTTCAATTCCTTTCACGAAATTCCACAAAATATGCCAGTTCTCTTAATTTTGAAAATCAGTGTATATATACGATAAACTAAGACGACTCGATGCCAAAAAAAAGCAATTTCTTTCCTTCCTAAAGTTATTAGTAAGCTTAAACTGATCATTGTCGAAAAATACTAATTTTATTTCACTTCTTGTTAGCTAAAGAACTTCGTTAACAAGAAGTGAATAATATTATTCAAACTTAACTTAATAATATTATTCAAAAACATTTTGAAAAAAATGTACTGTTTCTCTCAAACAATATTGTAAAGAAAATCTTTAACAGTTAAGTATACCTGTGGATGTTTTGCAAACATTGTGCCGTCTTAACAATTAGCTGCCGAAAGTTTGATAAATAAATTGTTAGGACAGTTTCGCACTAGTTAATGCAGAAAAGTTAAAACAGGCCAATGCTTATTTTTAAGTCTGATTTTAGTCTAAGAAGGAAAAAGAAAGTATGAAGTAATTTTGGGGAGAAAATCCGAAATGTCTCCTTCTATAGTTTATTTTTATTTCCCTCTCACAATGCGTATCCGTGATCACGTAATGGATAAGTTTTGCTCGAGAAAAGTTAATAAAACAATGCTATTTTTTGGGAAAATCAAAGTCTCACAGTCTGCTCTACAGCAAGCTTCGATAACCCTCTACCTACGAAGTCGCATGTGGCCCGGTCAGTGTTAACTCTTGGCCCACGGAGCTGGGTCCTCTGAAAAAAATTAAAATTTTATTGTACATAAAAGTACTAAATCACATTGCACTATGAGTCGTTTGTATCATATCGCATTACTGTGGGAATATCTCAGTACATTGACTCATGTATCTTCATAACTTTACTTCTATTCTTGATCAGAAACAATTACAAAGCTCATTTTAAAAAGCGCATGCGCCGTCTTACATGCAATACGCAATGTTTACCTAACTACCAAACTTACTGAAGAGTGCGGGTGTGCATTAGGTAATGCGACGCGCTAATCATACAAAAATGCAGCATTCTATTATATTTGATCTAAAAGCGTATGGTTCCTGACAGACTGACTCCTCGGTGTCTTGTTATCGAAAATAGTTTAAAATCAGCATGGTGTTGTAACTGCAGGACAGTCTTTTAAATTATATAATTCGAACAAATTCATTTGATTCAATAAAATTTAATTTCCCTTAATTTATTTTCGAATGTTCTTGATTTCTCTTAATGGGATGGAAAGATTAATCGCTTCTAGCGACTCGAGAAATGAAAGCAGTAGTAGTTTTTAATGAGTGAATTTGAGTTAGTGTTGAAAGAGACCAAACTAAAACAAAGATAAATAGAATTAATCACGCCCGCCTGCACGCACACACGCACACACGAATTCGCCTCCTGGAATAAAATGCGTTTTCAAAACGGTTCGCTAAGTCTTTTTGGATTGGATAGATCTGATATGCCGTAACGGTTATTTCTGACTTCGCTAAAGCAATAATCACATGATTTAAAAGAGAACTGTCTTGTAAAAATTATAAAAAAATTATTTTGAAGAAAATGAAGTGTAATCTGGGGAAATTTTACATTTTCTCTCTGCAACATTAAATCAAAGCTCTTTCAAATAATCCTTTATGAAATGTGACTTATATATCTATAGGTATATCACACTTATCTGTAAAATTCCATGCCATTTATATTTAAAATTCTTTATATTTTAAATTTTATTATGTTTATATATTTTATTTAATAACGTTCTTTAAAGCCATATTTCTTTTCACTTGTCATTCATTCGGTACGCTTCAATATTTGCCTTTTATCGTTATATCAACCATAATTGATGTTTATATTGATAAATTTTTATATTTATTTATATTGATACAAATTATTAAACACGTATTTAAATAATACACTTAGTTGCATACTGAAACATAATTTTCTTTCATCAAGACTCGTTTAAACTAATTTATTCTGTTTTATGTAAAGCTGTTTTTAAAAAAACTTATTTATTTCTTTGTACATCCATTCATACCAGTTTTTTATTCTAATCGCAAAACAAAAAGATACGAATGTAATAGAAAACCTCAAAGAACTACACCAATGGTTACATTTTCCTTAATTTACGGAACATTAATGTCTTCTTCCAGCTCATTGTGGATTCTTAACTTTTTCTTAACACAGACAAACTTGTTTGCCGTCTCGTTTAAGAGGGGTTTGGGGATAATTCATGTTTGTCTGATAAATTCATCGAAATGTCAAAGCTACGTTGGGTCGTTTCCTGTTTCCCCATGTAATTATGGTGAATTGCGCAGTTCCTGAAAGAAATTCAGTTGTTGACTCTGTAAGACTCGCTGAAGTTTTCCAAGAGCTTTTTCTTCTCTATAATCATCTCGTTTCTCAATCAAAATTTTATACTAGAATGTATAGATTGTTAAATTCTCTTGGAGTTTTACTGTGTTTATCAATTTCTATACATGTCTTTGTCACGATTAATTTTGAAATTTAAATATTTGTTTCCCTTTAGCAATTTTGGTAGCGTTATAATGCTTTTGAAAATAATAAAATTCTTAAACACGTATTAGAAATTATATTTCTAGGTAGATACAATTCTTTTATTATTAGCAGTTCTGAAATTCGTTCAAAAATTTATTAATCCAATAAATGTATAATTTTTTAGCTGAAATTATGTTTCAATAATATGTATTCACTGCTAAAAATGGCAGGATTATAAATTATCAATGATGTACCAATCATTTTAATTAAGAGACAACAGTCCTAAATTGATATAAATTTATGTTAATCGTAAAATGAAAGTACATAACACGATTTAAATTAAAATTTCTCTTATCAACAAAAATTTCTTCAACACCAATTATTGTTCTTATCTCATTGACTCTTTTTCACATGCACTCTGGACAATGAAATAAGTTATTTATGGCAGTTAAAAAAAAAAAAAAGAAACTTTCCTGTTATGTAGATAAAGAGACGCGCTAACTATATAATTTTACTATTATATGGATAAAGACATAGAATGAAAGGCATATATAGCATCCTAATGAAGATTACATAAGTGCTTTATATAGCATCGATTTAGCAAAATATTAGATTTCTTGGACGCACTCTATGCTATGAGTAATTTTTAAAAAAATGATGCACAGAAGAAAGTGAGTAAGTATCGGTGATTATGGTACAAACGCCAAATTAGGATATGTTGCTTCAAATATTTGTATAAGCTGTAAACTTAATTAGAAAAAAGGAAGAGTAATTTGCAGTTAATTTAATTAGATTTGGTTGTGGAAGAGTAATTTACAGTTTTAAATTTTTTTCTATCAGACTTTTCGAAAAACAGGAAAAAAAAATTGTTTTACCTAATTTTGTGGGGGTCCTTAAGGAAAATAACAATTTATCTAAGCCCTTATTTAATACACATAGTTATGAAAAATAAACAGAAAATAAAATTTAAAACTTTTTATTGATTATAAAAACAGGCCATAGTGTTTTAATTACACGAAAGGTATGAAACATAAAAAGCTGAGAAAGGGCAATTTTAAGTTTAAAGGTCAATTAAAAGATTTAGCTCATTGTTAAAGAATAGTAAAATAATTATCTAAATAATGTACATACAGAATTATGATGCATTGCACATGTATATGTAGAAACCTCATAGAATTACAATACATTGATAAAAGATTTTCGATATTTTGGTCATTTTTAGGAGGCTGTTTCTTCCTAGATTATCTTGGATTAAAGTGGGTATGCAGGAAGTTAAAAACCCTCTCATATATTTAGATAACTGGATGCTTATTACTGTGATTAATAGTTGAATAAATAAATGTAAGAGTTTTTTTTTATAATAATAATGAGGATTTAATGCTTTGGGAGAATTTTATTCTGTACGACTTTAGAATTATCTGAAAGACCAAATCCAGACTTACGAAGGCACATATGAAAGATTTCTAACTGTCAGACTCGTTGTCGTATTTAAAAGTTCCGTCTTATCATACAATTTATCAAATGGTAAAAACAGAATTAAACATTCTAATTTTTTTTCTTTAGTTTTTTTCTTTTTTGTTAGTTTTTTTTCTTTCTTTAATAGTTAAATAAAATTTATACTTATCAAATTATAAATATCAACAGAATTCATATAAAAATAGCTTACAGAAACACCAATAATAAATGCTTACAATTTTTTTAATGTATTACATCCAATCTTCAGAGAAAAGCAGTTTTTAAATTATCCTGGATTAATGTGGGAAGCTTAAAAGCTCATATAATTAAATGACATTGTTGCAATCAATTGTTAAAGGTAGAGTGATTAGACTCCTTTTTTATGATGATATTAACTTCCATGTTCTCCATAACTGTTTCTGTACAACTTTTTACTTTTAATATTATCTGTCGGAGCAAATCCGAACAATCAATTATTTGTAAAATGAGATATTTATGGGACAACTTCAGGTTAATTTCTGACTCTCTATACATTTTTTAAATTTCATATTTTACATACTATTTTAAATTTCATATTTTGGTATAATTTATCAATTTTTAATTATGACGAACACTATTATGAGTATTCACTTGATCTATTAATCCTATAGTAATTTTTAACATTTTGTTGCACGGGAAATGTATTACTATTTTTAAGCCCCTATTTTTATTGAGAATTATTCTCCTTATTCTTTCCCCCCCTCAACATGTAAACTTTCTTTACTTTGGATACTATTTATTTATATCAAATTTTTCGGTTGTTGAGTTAATTAATACGTCTTCAGAAACAATGTGGGCATTAAGGAAGAAGGAAAGAAAGAGGAAGAAG
>BMAW01043360.1:0-10421 GCA_019974015.1 Nephila pilipes | reverse complement strand
TTGGAAACATTTACATCGATTTCGCTCGTCGTACAACCACTGTGATGTCGTTGCAGATGGAAATATTTGGGATAGTTTAGTTTTAGTTAACATCGAACTAGATGCAACACGAGGGCTTTTGGCGACTAAACTCATAATTTTGAACCTCGGTCAAGTAACAAGAACGACATCTGAGTCGATCATCGCCCTAATTTCCACACCATGCCAACAACACAAACTGAATTCCAATTTCATATAAGGATTTCGTTCAGGTGCGATCATAAAAAATCCTTCAAAGGAAGGACTTTTAATTATAGAACAGAAACAGAATTTTCGTCAACAGAACATGGTTAAAAATACTATTTATAGTTAGGGAGCATTGGATCATTTCTGTGGTCACCTTGTTCCAAATAATAAGTGAAATCAGTCGTTACAGTTTTCAAATTAAAACGATCTAGATAAGTAAGAAACTTTCCATGGAAAGTTAGAAATTATTTAATATATGTCTTCAAATGTTATTAATATTTAATTTAGAAATACTTATACAGTATTGGAACCCTGAAGGTTGTATTGGAATTTGATCACCAACTTTACCGGTCCTTTTAGGACGTTGGAGAGAGGGAATATGCCTTCACCTATAGCAGTAGTAGTTTTAGCATTAAAACAAGCAATGTTATTAAAAATTAAAATTCTGAGGTTTAATGTGGTAAATACTGTAGAAATTGTGATGAATAGAACGTTTAATGTTTATTGAATTGAAAAATACGCAGATTAGTTTAACAGAACTCTCTGTTAATAAAATTCAAGATTTAATAAAGAGCTTGAATGTTTATTTCTATTTTTTGTAACTGATATCAACAGTTATAGAGTAAGAATTTAAGTATTAGAATGTGTATTAGAAAGGAACCACCGATGAAAGTTTCACGAACTTAGTCTCGACAACTACTTAGGATTCTCTCGGGGACAACTCTTTTCGGAGCTGCCTAGAAAAAGATTAAAATATACAATTCGGTTTAATGTTTTTATGTTATAGATGAATAAGACCATTATTTTGAATTTTTCCAATTTTATATTTTAAATAACATTTTTCGCTGAGATATGTAAATAATAAGTTCTATAACAGTTTGCATATTTTAAGGAAAAATTCTTTGAAAATAAGTGTGCGAACACTAATGTTTTTTGTAACGATCAGTCACTCTACGTGAATTTACCCGGACTGATTGCACGCGCATAATCTTCCCTAGAAGGGGAATACATCAGAGGGACTCGAACCTACGATCCAATAAAAAATATCTGCCTTGAGCTCGTGACAAGGTACATTTGACAACTTTGTGGACAGATTTCTAATTTAACAATGTGAACAGATTTTAATGGGACTTTACCAAACGCAGGTGGAGAGACAACGAAAGTACTTTACGTGACATGTATGAAATTTAACAGCAGATTCATTTAAGGTACGAATGCAGAAACTAAATTATCCACTAAAGTGTTTTATATTAAAATGAATCCCCTTAACATTGTAAATAATCTATATTTCTTCATCCGATACCCTTCAAGTGAGTCTATCCAGGGAGGTACTAAAAGAATTGTGTTATTTTGTTGCTAGATACCATCTGTATAATGTGCTGAAGGTGTCAAAGATTGTTCCTTTAATCTCAAGTTATTTTCAACCTCAAGATTAATGACGAATTGACCTTTGAATTCGTGCCACGTTCGTGTAAAAAGGGTGCTCTCAAATTAAGCATTCATTTCTAAACAAAATGAAAATTTATCAGTTTCACTATACGACTTTTAAAAGAACAATTAAAGTTCGAATCCACGATTAGGCTTAAAGGTCACCAGCTTCCAGATTACTATCGTGACCATTAGAATATAACGATCTTCCGAATGTTTCTAATAATAACACAATATGAAGCAAAAACTAAACTAAAGTTTTCTGGTAATTTCCTTCCTAAGAAATGAAGAAAAATTGATTTTTTACGAGAATGTAGAATAATAATGGTAAGATACCTATTCGTGGAAAATAAAATGTCGGTTAAAAAAGGTCTTTCAAAGATAACAGTTTTTTAAGCGATTATTATAAGTTTCTAGATACCTTACACGGTGGAAATGGATTTTCAAGGGGAACTGATCAATAAATCTATCTGAAACTCATCCTCATAACACATTTTGTAACCACAGCCATTTACGACTGACTACTGCAGAGATTTTAGTTATTTTGTGATACTGTTGAAGCGGAGGGGTAAAAGACAATTAAATAGAAACAATATCGGCAGCTTAGAATAATTCTAATCCTGACGTTTAAATTCAAATTTATACATGCGTACTATGACAGATATACATTACAGAATCAATATAATGTAATATATATAAAGTTCTTTTAAAAATATATAAGTTTTTCTTAAATTTACATTAATAAATACTTAAAGAAATTCTTAAATGAAGCGTTCAGGCAGGATTCATATAAAAATAGAAAACTCTGCAATCTTTTTAAAAAAGTAATTGGTGTAAACTATATATATAGAGTCATGTTTAAAAGAAATTTAATTAAATGTAATATCGTACGATTCCAAATTAATTTTCGCATCTTCTCGGAATAAAATACTTTAGTCACTTTTTATTAAATCGAAAATGAATTTAAGCACTCACAGAAAAAGAGGAAAACTTATTACCTTTTAATATATCCTTCTTTACTTTTCTTTGGTAATTAAGTCCCATTAACTAACTTTCCATTTTTAGGAATTAGAAATTTACAATACGTCCTCTGTTCTCCTTGAAATAATCTTTAACCGTTTCACTTACCATGGAAAAATTAAAACAGAATAACTACTTGTAAACTCTTTAAGCTAAAATTGCTCAAAAATAGGATTGAATCGTTTTTTTTTATTTATCTTTCACGCTGCGTAATAAAAGCTAAATTTGAGAAGACCAGTTTAAAATTCCTTCTGATACCTAAAACTTAACATTTATATAATTTCAAATAGGAAAGAAATTTAAAATTTTGCATATTTTGTTATATCTCATTGATTCATATTGATTGAATGATTGTCTGATTTTATGGGTTACACAGCAACTAAGGCTATTATATTTATTCCTCCAAACGTAATAGGCCTTTCTAAGGCTTTAAAATCCAATCTCTATTAATAATAGGTTATTATTCATGAATCTTGATATTCTAAATAAAATGTAGCTGATAAAAAAGGACACATTTTCTATTAAATAAAATTACACTTTTATTGAACCTGAATATGCGGTCTGTTTCCGCCATATCTAGGGTTCGTTAACCAGAGACATTACGCCTCGAAGCTTTGAGTGAAAAATGAAATGACGAGGTCGAACCCTGAGAGAGCACCCCTCATCCTTATATACATTCCAAGCTAAAATTGATAAGCAATACATCAACGTTCAATCGTCACCAGTTTTTCACATATAAAATTTTCCGAATTTTTCTCTGCTTTTTTTTTACCAAATGAAGAAAAGATTATGAAAGACACCTTAAAATCGGTCTGCATTCAGTGAAAAAAGATCTTTATAGAAAATGAAGGAAAATAAAGCAATTTGATTGATGAGAGAGAGGATCGAAAATATGGAGAAGAATCGCAGTGGTATATTTATGTAGCGTCATCCGTGTTTTCGGAAGATAATAAACTTTATGGGTGTTACGTCATCAGCACACTATAGCGCCATCTATACAAATTTGTAAAATGTCTAGTTGAGAGCTGCACCTCAACAAAAGCGGGTGCGCTAATAAACTAAGCTTAGCGTTGCAAAAAATATATGTTTTTATCTAACTAGTTCGCATTCCGCACAACAATTCGCCGAAATAATGGGAAAGAAAAAGATCAATTGGGCACACGGGCACATGCTTTCCTTAATTATCTGCAGAATGCATGCTACTGAGGAGAACGTTCGTGTTTAAAGCAATTGTTTATTTCAATGACTGAAAGTAAAGAATATGGATCGAAAATTTAAAGATGGGTGAACGGACTCTCATATTGAAGGAGAGAAAGGAAGGAAATACCTAGCCACAGATATCGCAGCATTCGCTAGCTGATTTAGCTCGAGGCAAAATTTCCCGAACTGTCGCTATCATCTGTTTACACGTTCATTATACAACACACTACAAAACACTGTGTAATTGAAGGGTTCCAAATATATTGCCTGATCCAAAGTAACCGACTACTTTCAAAGCCAAATTTCCTCACTTCTTTTAATGCTGTAAATGAAGTCTTCTTGAAATCTGATTTTACTGTAGGAGATTCCTTAATATGGAGCGTCATGCCTCAAACAAAGAGGCGAAAAAATGCAGACATTAAAACTCCACCAAGGAAACCAAACATCAAATTTTCAAAAGTAGAATTTTATGGCTACGTGACCGAAAAAAGTGCAAAGCCTTCGGAGGTTATGGAACCAGGGTAACGTTCAACGGGGCTTTTTACTTCAGGTCATCAATGGAAGGAGCCATTCAAAACAAAAAGACAAAGCAGTTTTCCCGAGTTGTCCTCCTTCATGTCATTGACCGCCCTCATAGTGCTGGGAAAACTCATCAGCTTCTGGTGAAGTTTAAATATGTTTCGATCTGCTGGTGTATATTCCTGACTTAATGCCCAATGAAATTTTACCTTTCTTCAAATGAAGAAATTATTATGACAACAAAACTTTCTGACCAAAGAGGAGCAGCGACAAAAGGATGCAAGATCACATCACATCACTGGTCCTCACAGTTTTTGAAGAAGAGACAGAAATCCCCGTCTACCATGTCGTCGTATGTTCCTCAATGAGCCGTATTCGGGATTAATGAATATAGAGAATAATAATGAAGAAAAATTGATTTCAGTACTTTTTAAGGAAATTTCATTCTTCCTAACTTCTTTATAAGTTATGTGAGAAACCTGTAATATCTAACATTTTGAATCAAAAGATTACATGTTTACTGTAAAAACTATATTATAATGGTTAAATTTTAATATTTGATTTGGGCCTCGGTGGTTCCAGATCTTTTGGAAGAATATCACAGATCGGGAGAAATGAGTGAGAGAAATTAAAAAATTATGGAGCAAAAGCAAAAATGTCAAAAGTTTTGATTTTGAGATTAAAATACTTCACCGGTGCAAAATATTTTGGAAAACTTTCCGACAAGAAGAAGTACATTTGATATATTCCTGCCACCTTCTAAAACTATACATAAGACCTTCCATACACAGTGAGGTGGCCGAGGTAGACTTGTGGCTGGCGGATTACATCGAATCGTATGTTGTAGCCAAAAGGCCACAAAAGACCCACATCTTAGCAGGAACTGATACTCGTTAAATCTGTCATTGCTCGAATTCCTTCCTTTAGCGTGGTGGGGTAGTTAGAAGAGAGATGCACTGTCAATCTTCTCACTTGTATTAGATTCATGATTACGAGGTTGTTTGCCAATATCCCTCTTGTTGTTTCCAGAACACATGTACTAAATGCAGCCAATCAACATTAAACAACCATCGACATGCAGTGCTGTAACGTCGTTATTTTATTTTATTTGGTTTTCAATGCGCTAAAAACAAAACGTGAGTTGCTAGGGTAGAATATCTTATTTGGGCCAATAGTGATGTGAAGAGGTTGATATCTACTCCGATGTTTCATTCTCTCATTTCCCATTCTTCTTTGTCTTTCTATACAAAGCAAATAGGTGAAATAACATTCAGCGTCCCTTTTACTGCGTTAATCTTCGTGAAGGGTGTTTGTGGATATCAAGTTAATCAGGATATAATTCAAATTTCAACGCTCAAATCACCTACCCATGCAACTCTCGATCACGCATGTATTTCTTAATTGCAATTTATTGATTGAAAAGTATTACCACTCAACAGATTGATGATAAGCCTATGTAGAGGTTTGCGTAAATAAACCTTTATTATTCTTATCAAGGTTAATGATGGATTTATGGTCTCAAACCTCCTTTCCTCTTGGCTGATTAAATAAGCTTCTTTTAGACTGGGAGTATTGGTAGTCATTAAGTAAACCAGTATTCGGGTTCAGTAATATACATGATTTCATTTCAGGATTTACGTAGAATTTAGTACTTAACTGATGCCTTCGTTTGTAACTTAAACTTTTTAAAATTAAAAATACAGATTTATGTTCATGTTGCTGAAATGGAGTTTCTGAACCTATATTTTGTCTTACAGTTCACCAAAAATTTTCATTTAAATCCTCCTATTGTTTAAGCAAAATCAGTTTGGCTGAAGTCCGCGTGTGAAAACTTTAATTTGCATTTCTTAAATCACGTATTCTAATAACTCGTAAAATTACTCAAAAAATTTCAAAACTCTTTCAATTTTTGAATTTAATCCTTTTTAACTACATTCAGTATTGTGTGCAAACGTGTTGCCAACGCTGTGGCCGGACTTCGATGTTTAGAATGAGAGATGTTAAGATTTAAGATCATTTCAAACATTGAACTAACGTGCTATTTACTAAGCAAGTAAATAATCTATTCTTGTCTTGAAGATTTAAATTTAAAACATTGAGATGTTTAGTAAAATATAAACTAAAAATACGATATAATATTGTCGGTTTTTTTCTAATAAAATGCTAATTCATTTTCAAAAAAAATGTACCCCAGCATTTTACAATTTCCAAATTCTTCTAAGAACACGCTCTACAGAAAGTCAAGACACTTTACAAAGAAGATTACGATAACCATATTTCAATTTTAAAAATTTACAATATTTTTTTTTTAATTTTCATCCGTTTAATTCTCTTGCTCTAATTTGTTTCACACATTTCTCCCGTGGAAACTTAACATGTTGTATGTTTAAAGTTTGGACACCACAGAGCCCCTTATTGTATAATGTAATTATATTTTAGTGTAAAAAATGTGAAATATTTTCAAGCACAATTACAGTACTATTTACGTTACTTAATGAAGGCATTAAGTCAGTACACGTAGAAATGAGTTTACTGCAATCTTCAATTAGAATTTACAGGTATGATTTTATTTTTACAAGCAATTTGTAATCCTCTTGTGTTGTACAATAAAAGCACTTCAAACACAAGTTCTTCACAGACATGAAAATTATCTCAACATCTCTTATAAAAATACTTCACCGTGCAGCTTTAGATATGTCCTTTGATTCATTCAAAGCTAGAGAAAAAAATGGACACGTTCTTCAATAGCAAAAATATACCCTGAAAGATTAACTCAAAAATTGTTTGTGTTTATTTATCAATTTTGTCTGCTTTCTATTCAAGATCTTTATTATCAAGGTGACGCGCAATTTTTGGAGACAAGGTCTAACAATTTTTTCTCTATGAGAAAAATGTTCTTCCCATCGCCTATGCATAGTTACTTCGAACGACGCTTCTGTCATTGACAAGTCCTGAGAAATTACTTTAATAAATGTTCTTTGTATTCTTCAAATTTCTTCAATTTATTTGGCCACATAGCCATTCCGACACTCAGCTCCACGAAAAACTTAATTCTTTCTTTTATGTTACTAGCATTCTGTTTTTTAAAATCTTTTCAAGGTCATGTCTTTTATGGCAAAAAAGTACTTCAAAAACAATACAAAATGGTTTCCTTGTAAAATGTTCTATTAATAACTCATTCCCCCCATTCAATTCTTAAACTTATGATTATTGTCACTTAATGCGCTTCTTTTGGTCGTTTCATTTCTCACTGTAATGGTGAGTGAGGATTGAAAGTAAAGTTTATTGGCACAAGAGTCAAATGTGGGTATACTGCTCCAAACAATATGTAACTTTGGTCTAGGCATGTGAAATTATTGGAAATATAGAAGAAGAAGGTTTGAAAATGTAGTAGAATCACTGGAGTATTCCGGGGGTTTGTCTCCCCTGTTACCAAAGGCATTAAACTCCATGGAAAGGAAAAAGATCACTCGAGGTCATGATGCTTGCTTCTACCTAAAAATGGCTAGCACCTAAGGTCACTTGATATAATTCCCTTGGTCAGGGTGCTTGATTTTATCTCCAGAATCTGGGTACTCATTTTAGTCTCCTCTTTCGACATGCATGTAAAGCTGATTGAAGCTCTACTTCACCCATCCAACACACGTACTGTACGCTTTAATAGCCGAAGCCTTAAGATTGGGTCCGTTTTATTAATGTAGTACTAGAAAGAACACAAAGGCTATAGTTAACGGACCACGTCATTTAGTATACAGTTCGCCGACTGTGTAAATGGCATCTACCTCTCCAAACATCCTCATCTTACGAACGAGAGGACGGGAAGCCTCCTTTAATGCAACTCACATCATCTCGTCTATAAATATCTCCTACATAGTGCATCACGATTCTTGACCCCGATTGGATGGAAACAAAGCCAGCTGAAAGTTCGAGACCATGGTTCCTAAGCCACAGAGATCACAAAAATTTCCCAAAGTCAATTTCGAAACGAGAGCAATGCCATGTCACGTATCACTCTCTTTCTTTCAAAATATCTAACTAAGACGATCCTTATTGTATTTCCCAAGTAAAATACTTTAGTAAACAAGGTAACTATTCTCTGATATATTAACTAACGAATAGTATAATTAATGAGTTTACAGTTATGAGGGAGAATCGTCCTTTTTTAGGAAGCAAGAAACGATCTTATTGTTAAGCACATATTGCAGTTTTTGAATATCTGCATCCCATTTATAAGACTACACGCGTTTCCTAAGTGGATTGGCTGAATACAATAGAAATTTTAAAGGGAAATTGTATAATATCTTCACCTATTATGATAAATGATTAAGAAATATAGAATCCTTTTTTAGCATGGACCTTTTCCCCCAAAATTTCGATAAAGTATCAAATAATTTAATTCACATTTTTATATTTGACAAGAGAAGAAACTGTATGTATATTCTATTTTCATTAGTTTATACGAATGATTTTTATGTCAAAATAAAGATACATTTTTTTTATTGATTTTCACTGTTTATGAACGGCGCTGTGAGAAGCAAAGCGAGGACGATTGTCGATGAATCTCATACTTTTGATCCTAGAGTGAAGTGCTGATAACACACCTGACGTGGCATATCCACTTGTAACTGATTAAATCTAATTGCATTTACAAAACTCGACATTAACAATTAGCATCTTTCTTTAAAAGTATCAATTTTGCTTTTATTTGAGTAATTTGTTATGAAATACGCACCTAAATACGCATATTGTCTTCAATTTTAATTCCCTAGGTTGCCAATTTACCTAGAGTAGCGTAATACATATAAATTAAATTTGAATTAACAACAATTCTGAAAATAAAATATTTTAAATTACATTATCATATATTGATATATAATTTCATTTCTAATATTTTAATATTATAAATAAATCACACATCTTTCCATACTAGAAATACAGAAGTGATAAGAGTACAGTTCATGTCGGTATAGCGAGAGTCTTGGAAAATAAATGGCAAAGAGTTCCTGCATTATATTAATTCCGGATGCAGAAGACTGGTGAAATACTTGTTATTAAAATATGATTCCGAAAAGAATGAACGGCAGAAATCAGAGGATACCGAGTTCGTGTCCTCCCCAATTATAGGAGTGCTTTAGAAGTCCTCCTACCAATACTTGTGACGGAGCAATAGATATAAAAACCTGATTTAATGATTGTTTCACAAAGTGTCATAGAGCTATATCTATAATATAACAATAAGTATTCTAAATGCAATTAGTCTGATAAAAGACGATACGAAGATCCATAAATATTCGTTTCCGAACAAGAAAATAATTTTAGTTCAGCATTATTCAAGGAATTCTGTACTTGTTTACAAATTCAGAAAACCAGGATGTCTACAATGTGCACATACAAATGTGGAATGATTCCACACAACGGGTTTGATTCACCAGTCCATGCAGGAATTTAGATATCAGACTGATTAGAATTTGCATATACCTTTACTTCTACTTGGCAATCGAAGTACTTTACAGGAAAAGATTGTTTCGTCACCTTCCATGATGCTATAGATTTCAATTGTTCATATACCGAAGGATCTTAAAGGATCAAGTGATACCTCCTCCTCGTTTGATGACTACCGCTATGCAGACGCGGTTGGAGAGTGTTCCTTCTTTCACGCAAGAAAGGATTACAGTTGTGAGCGTAGGAATTAAGACTCGTTGTGATGACTTCGGACACGATAATTTTCTTTCTTATTAACCCATAAGATGTAGTAATCTCAGTCCGAATTCGCAAAAATACTGGGAATGCAGGTTTATACATTTATCAATATTTTGATTTATGTTTCGGTTCACATTCATTAGTTATTGACCTCTGAACTTTAGATTATACACGTCAACTTATTAGAAAGACATTTTCTGAAATCGCTCAAAACATATTTTGAAAAAAAGAAAAAATAAATAAAAAAATAAATAAACCCACTGCTCATCAAGTACTGTCTTGCAAGGAGCAATTACAAGGAAACTATTGGATTCTTTCATCATCCTAAA
>BMAW01043358.1:3638-19247 GCA_019974015.1 Nephila pilipes | reverse complement strand
TTTGCAACACCAAGGAGGAATGATCTAACGAATGTCAACATCACATGAAAGGTAGACTAGGTTTGAATTTACAAATGATTAGTAATTCAGTGCATTTACACTACGCAGGAAGGAGAAACGGCATCAGAAGCACTGTATGAAAGAAACGTTGTCTAGAGGATTTCTCATGTGGTAAGGACTTTGTAAGGTCTGAATTTGATTAGAATATCATATTCTACCTCGAATAAGAAGAAATACTTACCAGCAAGCGTTGGAATTCGATAGATGCAAGATCGTTGTCTATCTAGGTAGTAGATAACCGTTCCGTGATAGAGCCCATTATAATGGTCGAAATCTAACCACTGCCACGCGAATATGGAATCAATGGGTTGCTGAGGTTCATACTGAATGGTATGCAGGATCTCCTCGCCCTCTAATGACTAAAAACTGCGAAGACAAACATATTGTGAGATATCCCAGAAAAACCGTACAACCACATCACGGACAATTAGTCAGAGAATGAGCATGTTTGCAGCACGCCCAGTATAAGTTTGTACAGTGCGACGACGTTTGCAGCATCGTGAAATGTCAGAAGTGCAAACAATTTTCCGGCTTCCATTGAAAATGCAATGATTCTGGTGGGCCGAATGACCAAACTGGACACATGAGTGGCACAATGATTCTTTTCAGACAAGTCCCAATTCTGCCGGCAGTATTATAATGGCCGTATATGTGTTTGGAGACCGTTCCCAAGAGACCGTTCGTCGCATTCTTGCATTTATTATCGGCATAGAGGCTCTGCAACTAGCGTGAGGATTTGGTCAGTCATTGGGTAAAAGAAACCCACACTCTAGTGCGGATCCAGGCAATTAGAACGCAGATCGGTTCTTTTCTGACATCTTACGTCTAGTAGTTACGTATCTCCGAGGCTTGATAAATGCCATCTTCCAACCAGATAATGCGAATCCACGAGTATCACTTCGTGTTCTGGCCTTCCGTGACACACAAAGTATTCAATTGTTGCTCTCGCCTGCATGGTCTTCAGATCATCACTCATTGAAAAAATCTGGTCAGGGTTACTGAGAGACTTACCTGCCATCACTCTCCAGCTAATACGGTCGTTGAAGTGTGATATAGACTTGAAACAGCATAGGATGAATTGCCTGTTTCTGTCATCTATGCCCTGTTCGTCTCCATTCCTAACCGGGTAAGGGCCGTTTTAAATGCCAGGTGTGAAAAGTGTTTCTATTGTTTTCGCATTTCTATGAGCCACCAAACTGCTAGCAAATTCAATAATTTTGTCTTCATTCCAAACTGCTTACGTACAATAAATATCTTTATTGTATTTGCTTTCCTTCATTTTTTTACAATTTTAATAGCCGTATATATATATATATGTGTGTGTGTGTAGAAGACATCTAATTGAACTATGGAATTGAGAGTTTGAAGAACTACAGCCATAAATATATCAGCATAAGTTTGGAGGATGCAGGGTTACTTATTTACACTGATGTCTGCTTTTTATCTCGAATGTCCAAAGTAAAATTTTGTCGGTTCGAGATAATTTTGTGACCTTCAGAGAATTCTTTGGAACGACTGGATATCTGCAGACAAAAAAATTACTTGAAATTGAAAAACATTTGGATATAAATCATTAACTGATGTGAAACTGAAATAGTTGTAATATTTTTGTTATATCTTAATTGTTTGATACATCCTAGAATTATAGGACTAACATTTGTATACTGATAATCCTCTCCTGGAAAACAGAAGTTCCCTCCATCGAGCAATTCAGAACAATTAGCTATAAATTTTTCTTTCAGACAGGAACGATTTCACAGGAAGACTATGGAAAAACGATTTGTCCACCTTATGGAAGTATGGCATCTAATAAAGTCTTTCAGCTAATGGTCAAAATTTCCACGATACCATTCCAAGCTGAATGGAACTTGGGGTTCGTATCCTCTCTGAAGCTAAATCTTTTTAAGTACCTGGAACAGCTTTTTATTTCTTAACTGATATTAGGTTTAGAATTGCTTCAGTTATAGTTGGAAATTCAAAAAGTAATTTATTATATTCTTTCAACCAAAATTATGTGTTCAATCCAATTGACGGACTATTGAAGTGTTTGGCAAGCATCATCAAAGAATTTAAGAAATCAATAAGTCTACGTATTTGATGCTAATTGTAAATTCAGCGCTTTCCAAGAAATTCATATTCAAAATAAGCTTAGAAATATCCGCATTGGATTCGATAATAATATAGGTCCAAAAATTCAAGGTTTAATACCATATGTAATTTTTGTATGAGTCTGAATAACTAGACAGTTTACCTTGTACAAAACAAATTTCAAGTTAGACACACGCCTTCATAAGCATGAGTACGATACTCAATAAAATAGAATACGCCATTCAGTTATCTGTTAAAAATTTAATTTATGTTTATAACCATAAATAAATAAGTGACTGAAACCATTACAGGTTAATCCATCCACAGGTTACTACCAAACTTAAGAATTTCTTTTATTTTCTCAATATGAATGGGAGCTTAGCACATCGTTCAACTTTTTCAGCATAACGAGTATGATACCAATATTATGAACCACCAATATTTGAAGGAGAATGTGATCGGGAATATAAACCTCTAGATGAGTTTTGTCGCTTGGTAAATGTATCGACAATTGCAGAATCCTTTTTGATATATCTTGTTTTGGCTCAGGAGATACGAATGTAACGGAAGATCTCTGGATACATCAGTTACTGAATTTAACATTGATATTATTAGCAGTTTCTATTAGCAGATTCAAATAATCATCAATAACAAATAAATCTATTGCATCGATAAGGGTAGACGTGGTATTGTGTGTGTTTGAAGAATGTGTGTGTGTGTGTGCCGTTAGAAGTTCTACTTTTATTAAATTATCTTCTCTATATAAGGATTTGTGAGGTATCTTTATCTTTTAGGTTAAATCCTGTAATAGTGGTTTTAGTCTAATGTTTTTGAATGCGATGCATCATTTGATGATTTTAAGCTTCAGCTGTGTAAAAGGAGAATCGGAAGGTTGGGAACGATTAATGTCACCGACATAATACTGAACATCACAATCCAAAACAGATTTAACTCTATGAAATTTAGTAATATCTGAAATGATATCTATTGTAATAAATTGCATTTTGAACTGCAAAAAAAGTAAGTATGAGTAACTTCTCTAAAATAAATGCGTTCGAATAGAAAAGTGAACAACTCCAATTATCAGATGAGTGACTAGAGACATTTTAGCAATCAGAGAGCAAATGAACGGCATAAACAGTCAAAGGCGTTTCAAAAAGAACACATAAACTTGAATAACCACTTATTCATTAAAAATCACCATTATTTTCTGTTGCTGGATTCAAAGTAGAAATCACTGGTTCCGATAGCAGTTCATACTGCTCGTCTAATAAAATTGTCAGAAACAGTTTCAGTTATGGATCAGCGTTCGATTTCTTTGATCACCAGTGTAGAAAGCATCTAATTTCATGTTCCTGCAAAATGAAAAAATATGTATCTAATTAAATTATGCTCAAGTTCATTCATATCCGCTTAATGAGCATTTAAATCATTTGGGATTCAAGGAAAGTAAACCAGAAGACGAAACTGGAAATGAGTGCAAAATTCAACAATTAAATCAAGTCTCTAAAACACTCCCACGTTTGAAAACTGCTATTATTGCGACTGCGATCAAAATAGAACTTTAGTTTCCAGGTAATACAAGCTCTACTTAGTGACTTTAACGAACATTTGAACATATCCTTTTTTAAAGCGTATTGGATTTCAAGTTAAAAATAACGCTGAAAAAAGGAACTTTCGATTTTTGTAAATGAGTGCAATAAATAATTTGATTAAAAATATGAAAAAAAATTATATATATTAATGGTATTAAATTTTAAATTACTTAAGATTATACTCATAAATTCAGATAATGCTGTATTATATTATTATAAAATATTAATTTTCTGAAGAAGGCTTCATTTCATGAAATTAACATGCAAAATTCCCTGTTATATATATAATAAGTTTGAGAAATTTTGTGAAAAAGAAAAATGAGTACAGTTCTATCTAAAATTTTGTTCAATGATTATTAGATTTATAAAATATTATATTGTATTGTGTGTTGTTGAGAATAGTATTATTCTTAGGTTTCAATTGTTTTTAAAAACTTGTTGAGTGTTTTAAAATTTAAAATATTGATTATAGGATAATATTGATTCATATTTATTGATATTTCTTTAAAGTGACTTTGCGTTGACAGTTAATTCTGTGAAATATTTAGAAAATGAATACAAATAGTGTTTTATATTAAATGTGATATGTGGATGAGTATAAAAGGGTTAAAATAGCAATGTGTTATGTACATATATATATATATAAATTATATTATTATTCTTTCTTACGTAATATGTTTTCAGAAAGCTGAAGATTGAATGTTGTTACTTAGAGTAGTTAAAAGTAATAGTTGAATGAGTTCATAATGTTTTTTAATGAAATTCCATATTTTTACAAATACGTAGAATTAAACGAGAATTTATTTCTTAAGAAATGTTTTGGTAATATACGACAATTAGTTACCTTAAGTTGTTAATTATAATATGGTGATTTACACGGAAAAAGCTTTCAAACTCTTTAATTGTTTTGTAATAATTGTATACCAAGCAACAATAAAACTGATTCCTAAGTCCTGTGGATAGTTCTTAACCCGAAATATTGTCTATTATTTCCATTTTGTTCAAGTTCATAGCTGTGGTACATGTGGAAAATACTCAGATATAGTTTCAGAGGTCGTGTTGGAATTTTGTAAATAGTAGAAATCACACATACATCAATTCAGTAATGTATAAGTATCCTGCACCACTTTCATTTAATGTGGTTCATAGACCTTTTCAATTCTAATGCAGTTCATTTACCACCATAGTTCAATTTCGCATAGTACAATTCACGTAATATTGCAACTTAAAATTATGAGAAAATGGCTCATGAGGAATTGTTCATTTAAGTGTTGATCCTGGCTCCATTGTAATTTAATTGATGTTTGAAATGAATTTGTGTAAGTAATGTATATCAAATATTAACTTTAACTTTATATTTGTTGGTAAAATGTGTACTCATTTTATGATATAAAATTTTGATTAAGAAAATATCCCTCACAATTCATGCATATATGTCTAAGAAATAAGAGCTTGTGATGATTATTGAGAGATGCTAAACAGAAATGCATACGTCAAGTAATGTCAAACTTATTAACAGCACAAAATATCAAGCCACACGGATTGAATTACTTCAAGATCATAACCAACTAACAATGAAATTTCAATTCATTGCAGAACAACCAAACTAAAATCTATCAGGTACAAACCTAATATTTATATTTATAAATTATTAAAATATTTCTTTTAATACTGTACACTCAAATATAAAAGTAGCATAAAAACAACAACTTATTGCATCTATACTGTATATTTGTAAATTATATCAAATATATATTCACTGTGTACTATTATAATATATTTTGGAATATAAAATACGTTCATACTTTATATTACATTTATTTATTACAAAAACCAATGTTAAATTTTTCATGAAATCACGTGATGATAAATTACAGAATTCAAATTATGTTTATATTTCCAAAATCAGAGCTTTTTTTACATTATTATTGAAGCAGCAGCAACTAATGTTAAAATTGTAAACACTAACAAACTTGTTACATTTTGTGAGAGCCCATAACTATTAATCTTTGCTAATTATGCTTATTTGTATGTATTACGTCACAGTATTTGCGAACAGTGTAGCAAAATTAAAACACTTCTGAAATTTTGTTGACAATTGCACCTCATTGAATTTTTAAAACATTCAATGAGTTAAAATGTATATAAACTTAGAGGCATTTTAAAGCAGCTGAAAGAGTAAATTCTTATTTAGCTCATTTTAAACTATCGTTAGTAGAAAGGTAACTATTATCAGTAGTTAACAATGAACCTGATTCTTGAATTAAAATTAGGTTATATTCTAAATTAAAGTATATATTAAATTGAATAACATTTAGTTTCTTATTAAAGTCACACGTTATTCGAGTATCTCTCTGTTCTATGTTAAAATCAATCTGCTCCAACATCAACGTGAATATATATATATATATATAAATATATAACATATATGTGTGAGTGTGTGTGTGCTTGTATGTGTGAATGCGGGCACTAGGAGCAATACGAGGGCTATTGGCTATGGACCTCGTAAATTTGAGCATCGATCAAGTGACAATACCTGAGTTGGTAACTCCGTCTCCAAACTTCAAGACGAAACCAATGAAAGGACTTTGAACCTCCACAGATTTGATATATAACAGTCTATGCTACATGGCAGTTCTTTAATGGCATCAAAGATCAAACCCACGTTTCGGTGAAACCTCCCTCCCCCCGCGACCATGACCACTAAGCTACCAGGGCCACAACTTGTGAAAAATGTAGCCAAGTATACCTGCTACAATATAGAATCACTACAATCGTAAATTGGCATCCTAATGGTCGTGATACGAACGGTATCTATGTGGTAATATCTGCATGCATATGCGCTGAAGATTATTTCTAGTTATGTATACTCGTAAGCACGGAAGTTGAATTGAGGAATTAGAGACAACTAGCAACCAAGAGTTGCGGTGCTGTATTTTTACCTATGTCAATGTAAATCAAAGGGAATAAACTGTTATCTGGTATTATCAGTAATGATGGGATAGGTATTAGTAATAATCTGAGGTAAAGTATTGTTTAAACCCAAGCTTATTTAAGAATAAGAAAAAAACTTGTGAAGCTAGGATTGGATCCCTACATCTCTAAAATGGTGCTAACACTGAAATTTTAAGGAGTCACTGAGTCATGGTTGTATTTTGATTACTTCGGATTCCGGTAAAAAACATTCACGCAACTGTAATCTATTGTGGACTTTATAACTAGTATGGATGAGAGGGGAATCGTCTGTTTGCTTGAATTATATCAATAGACAGCCGAACCATAGCGCAAATCATTCGGCATTTTAGCTTTGGTTCATTATGAAGCGTTAGTAGTCACAGAATCCAAATAATTTCCTCGCTACTTGGTATAGAAGCTGTCGACTCAAAAGGATAAATAAAACGATTGCCCAGAATAATGGGCAATGCGTAGTATGGGAACGCGAGCGTCCCAACTGTACCCAAGACATATGAAATAGTGATGCCCTGAAGTAAGGAGTCAACATTCCCAACATTCAGTTCATTCCATGCTGTCTAATGGGTGCATTTTAAGCTATTTGGGGTGACATTAGTGTCTAAGGAATTTAATGCATTGAAATGGTACGTTTAATTTGCATGACTTGTTTCTGACTTGTAGTTATTACAGTGATAGATGTTACGATCATGTGCTCCCGTTTTTGAGACTTCAGAATTCCACAGGAGCCTTTGTCTTTTAACAAAACACTGCGTAGTATTAGCATTACCAATTTGTCTCTGATTTGTTTTTTGAACATTCTACAGACATGTCCTCCCTTTCTTAGCTATCTAAGTCATGTATAAATTTCCTACGCTTCTGTTGTCTCGTCCAGAGGCCCAGGTCAGTGATATGTGAAGGAAGATTAAATTGTTTTCAACTGAAGGACTCCTAGATTGTTCTGCTTGGGGTTTTGTATCAGTTGTACACCCGAAATTCTTTTTTATCATTCCTTTACTCATAATCGTATCCCGGGATATATCATATCGAATGGATTGTCATCCTATTGTACTGATGAATTTAGAATTGCTAACATATTTCTTGTTTTCAAAAAACGGGTTATAAAAAAGAATTTTTCTGTTTGCAGGATCTTCAGTGGTCTTAAAGATTTTTAGTACTAGATTTGCACGTGTTACATTCCAGTATATACATTTTTCTATAATGACACTTTCTTTAGTCATGGAAGACTGGATACCGAATGTATAAATCAGTGCCCCTGGTCTGGTGAAGAATTTTTACATTACGGAATTTACAGATTAAAGAAACCTCATATCATAATTTCTATGATTTTCAGCATACAGTAAAATTATTGAAATATTTAATTAATCATAATTTTTAACCTTTAATTTTTTTTATAGAAAAGAAAACTCGAAAAGATTACAGCTATGAAAATAATTGTTTGCTTCACTTTTTCTATCAATATTTATTTATTTAAATTCTGTGATATTGAAGGAGTTTTGTCCTTTTTTTGCACCATGTTCATTGTTTTGGATAAGGGTATACTGAATGTTAACGGAACATAATCATAAGTGTATAAATCTTCTGTTAAAACATGTTCCTCAAGAATTTGTACACATTTTTGTATATTATATTCTTTTTTCAAGTGACGTAGTATTTAGTCCTATATTACATTTTCTATGAAATAAGAAAACGATGTTCAAGAAAACAGTTGACAAAACACAATCGTAACTAGAGCAGTTTCTGGTCAGAAAGAGACGGAATAAAGAGTAAAAAATTATTCAAGCACAAAATTATATAAACGTTTATCATTAAAAGTAATAAATAACATTTGTTGATACAATAATATTACTTTTTAATATAAGTATATGGAATAATATTTCAATAATTTTCTCTTTTTTTCCTTTAAAAGAAAAAAAAATATCTGTATTTCATAAAATATCATTAAAATAATTTAAAGAAAAATTTATTTCACGGTTCTTTTCAGGAAAATTTATAAAAAGTCAAAACTGCTCACAGTTTTTGAGAAAATTATATTAATTCTGACATTTAGCGATATCTCGGTTTCAGAATGTTAGAGTACAAGGTCAAAATTAAAAAGATCTGGTTGAAATGTGACATTCCTAATGATACAGATTTCATTAGCAGATATCAAGCAATATTTAATAATTTATGCAGTTAATCAACCCTGAGATAGAATAGATAATAATGAGATAAATTTCAAAATATATTTAATGATTTATTGCATTTTTAAGGATAAGTATTAAAAGGGACAGACACTTTTATTTCCATAAAAAAAGACAATATTCGAAAAAGTAGCTTAATATGGTCCTGAAAATTCTTTTCGTAATAACTTTTCGAAATATATATATGTGAATTTTGTTTAATCTAACCAAATGTTTATTTGTTCAAATATTACGCACGATCAATTAACTAATACACTCTTAAGATATTAGAATACTAATATTTTTCACTGTCGTATAAAGAGAACGACTCTGATTTTGGTACCTTACATTTGACAACATACCTGTTACTACTATAAGTATTTAAATTTCACTCAGTTAATTGCGACAGACCATTCAAACAAAAAAAATATATTTTAATTCCAAACTATATTGGATCTTGCATCTGTATGCGAATCAACGAACTTTTCTTTGCACAACCAGTCCAATTCTAAAAATTAAGAATTCTTTTTCCTAATCCATGTTAGGTTCTTGCTCCACCTTGTGGCTTTACAATAAATCTTAAGGGAGAAGAGCGTTATCTCTTGTGGCTTTACACTAAACTTCTCTGGTTTAATACAAAAAGGGACAGTGAACTCAACAATACCAAGACATGCTTTTCTTGTCAAGTTCTATTCAAAGTGAAGCCACATCATTTTCATATCTGATACGATGTCTTTTAATGCATTAATTGATTAAACATATAAACTGATTTGAACTTCAGTGATTATAAATATAATATAAATGCTCCTGCTTATAATGGATTAAATCAATGTATGACTTAAAGAATACTTGAAATAATTTAAATTAGTACATTTAGAATTTTATTCATAAATCGAATAAAAATGTTTCAAATTAATATAAGTGTATCACATTTATTTAATCAATGATTTTAAAAAAAATAATTTAACTCTGATACATTATTCATATATAAAGATACATCATATCAAAACATGTTTCCAGATTAAGGTTTTAAGGTATTTTCAGATTCACTTTTCGTGAGTATTACGCAGCAGTTAGGGTTTAACACGCTCTTTAAAGTCTATTACTTGCATTTTAGTAGATTGTGTTCGAAAAATGAAAAATAATTTTGGAAAATATAACTAAATAATTTAATTCAGTGTTTTGAAATTAAAATTTTTTCATTGATAACACAAGTAAGTGCATCATTGCATTTAAAATAAAGTTTTTTTTTCCAAACATAAATCGCACGAGCTATATGATTTAAACACAATTTCTAAGAATTTTTTCGACGTTTGTTACCAATTCTATACACTCCAGTACAAATAAACATAGCTTATTACTCTTTCAACATTCATACTTTCTAGATGGATTAAAATCAATTACTACATTTTGTTATCTAAATTATCTAAGAGATCAAATTTAAAGTAATTACCATTCACTAATTCAATTAATGTCATTCAAAAATGAAATTAGCTTATAATATGTTTAAAATTATTCATTGATTCTTTTCTATACCATCAAAATTAATAGAATATTTAATAATGAAAAATTCTTACAAACATTAATGCTTTTTTCCTTATTTTCCTCAGAATATTTTCTTTTTATACATTTAATCTTTTTCTCTAATTGTTTTAAATTTTAATACTCATTTTCTTGTTATTTACAAAATAAAAATAAAGTGAAAAGAGAAAACGCGCCTTCAAAATTGGTTTCAAATGTATTTACTGCAATTTAATTTCGTTGAGATAGGCTACAGTGGTAAGTGTAGAATTTATTGATTGCTTATGAACTGGTGTAATTTTATTGAGTGATTTTAAGCAGATATTTGAAAACTGCTTAAGTGTCATTGATTTATTCAATTATAAATAACGATAAGTCTAAGTGTTTCATGAAGTATGTAACTCCACATATGCAAATTCAGTCACAGGAATTTAAAAATTATATTAAACCATATCTTTATTTTACTGAATGCAATCTACATTCTTTATTTGAGAAGTTTTTCAAAGACTAGGCATGCATTTTTCAAAAAATAAGCTTAGCTTAAAGAAGACTAGGTACTTAACTTGCGGTGATTTGAAGAAAAGTTGTTGGAAATTAATTACAATGTACATAAAATAAAAATACATTTACACTTTTGCTAAGTTTAAATGTTTTTTTTTATTTCTTTATATAAAGAAATGCGGTTTTTTTTTAAAATTTTTTCTTACTTATAGAAACAAAAGGGTGATATTATTAAGCAAATTCCTTGAAATTTTGAAAGTATTATAAGATTACTTACGTTTTGCAGAAACGCCATTTGAAAAAATTATAAATACTTAAATACTTGGCAATAAGTGCCTTTTTATTTGACAAAATATACTTTGAATACTTTATAAAATTATACGAGTATTTACTGTCTTTCGTTATTTTTGAGTAATGATAAAATTCTTGCAATGAATTGTTATTTAGAAACAAAAATAAAAATACTAAGTCACCGTGATAGCCCAGTGATCATGGTCGCAGACTCGCTACCGGATTCGATCCTTTACGCCATTAAGGACCCATCGTGTAGCAAGGTTGATGAACAATGAATATGTCGAAGTCCCACGTACTCCCATAGGTGTGGTGTGGATGTTATGAGAGGGAGGTGCCAGTCCTCGTCACTTGACCGAGAATCAAAATTACGAGATCCGTCACCAATACTTAAGTATTGCTTCTAGTGCAACATTAATAAAACCGATCAACTAACTTTAAATTCTAAATAATGCGTAATTTTTAATATTTCTTACGTTTGTGACTCACATAGAATTTTATGTGAAATTAATGAAAGTTGAAAAAAAAACTTTAAATCTCATTCAAAGTTTCAAGAAATTGTGTCAAGCTTTTTGATTAAAAAACTCTCTATCAAAAAAAAGGGCTTAGAAAACATTTATATAATTCTTCATTCGTACAAAATTATTAAACTTTTCATTTTGCATGTCACTTTCCAACAGAAGTTTT
The DNA here is from genome assembly GCA_019974015.1 of Nephila pilipes. NCBI lineage: Eukaryota > Metazoa > Arthropoda > Arachnida > Araneae > Nephilidae > Nephila > Nephila pilipes. The sequence continues at coordinate 7,372 of BMAW01043358.1, read as the reverse complement.
AGAAATTGTAAACTACGAGGAGGTATTGTTCATTTTCCTAAGACTCAATAATCACAACCAATAAGAAGTACGTACTTATAGGCAGTGATTTCGTTTAGTGCATCGGCTTTCGATACAAGTTTGGAGACAAAAGAAATAACTTTCCTTTTTTTTGTCAGCATCATATTCATTTGTGTTTCAAGATTCTCATTTCGTGTTTATTCCCAACAGGTTAACAACGTTAGATGGATCCAACTTTGCTTTTCTTTCGTGAAATAAAATAAAAAACAAAACTTGAAAGTTGTAGTCAATATCCAGAAGAGATATCGGGTTTAGACACACGGCATAAAATATTTATATATTTGGAAAAATTATAATATAGAATTATAATTAAAAATTAAATTTTCAAATTATAATCTAGATTAAAATAAACTCGAAACATTTATCTAATGATATTTGACAGCTGAATTCATTTTCATTTAAAGATCCAGTACTTAATTATTGTTTGTAAATTTCTTTTTTCTACTTTAATTTATTTAAGGTTCAGTGATTTTCAAAAGTATCATCACTTTATACAATTACTTTTCACATGAAAGAAAAAAAAATGAAACTAGTAGCTCTAGTCTTAAATTTGCTTAAGCTGAGTTCCTCTATTTTAAAATGCGTATCATATAGCACAGGTTCACCTCTGTGTCATATTTGTAATTTAATGAAAGATGTTTTCAACTCTTTTTAACGCTGAGTGTATAATTTTTTGAAAAGAGAATTGACGTGTTCAATACGTGAAATCATTTGGAATATTAAAAAACAATTCGGAAAAAATATTACAATCATTTTAGGCATCAAAAATATAAAAACAAATCAAATCATAAAAATTCCCTTAGATAATTTAGAACCATATACCATTCAGAACTGGTGAAAAATAGATCCCCCTATATCGGCATTAAAATGCTCCCTTAAGCATTCGCACTTTCAAAATAATTAGAAAAACAATGCACTTCCCTAAATCAGATATATAATGAAGTGTTACATTCTCTAGCTTTAAATTAATATGCCTTAGGTAACGCACAAAATAGTCGATAATAAATTTATATATGGCCTTCTTTCTGAAGACGTATATGCGATGATATATTTAATTATTTTCCCTTCAATCTATTCATCAAATGTTTGAGTACCAACAATATATCTAGTTATTTCGAAATTGTTTGAATTTCTCCTCTTTTCACCATGCATACACTGATTAAACACATTACGCTAGTGCGACTCTATGACAATATTTAAACAAAATTAATAGTTTATGTGTTTATAAATTTTTCGAAATAATTTTCAATAATAAGTCTGAAATATTGAAAGAAGGTATGCTGTCTAAAATATAGATTCTAAAATTTTGAAAATCTATAAGAAATATGCATACGAAAAAAATGTTATTAATAAGTTACTGCTGCAACTTATTGTAATATTCTGCGAGTGATAAATATTACAGATTATTAAATATTAATATATTTATTACATCATTTGATTAAAATTTTTTTTCATTTCTTATCTGTTTCAATAAAATAAGAGTGCCATTTGCATAATATTTGAACATATTCTGCATCAGTGAAAATTTATTTGATACGTAAATTCTAGACATTTTAAAATTTCTTTCGAAATGAAACCCAAGGTTGTGGTACATAACATTCCAATATATAATAAAAAGTACTGAATCAGACTTTTCTTATAAGCCTTCAAACGAATAAATATTTTTACAAGAATTATTATTAATCTTTGGAGTAGATATCTCGTATTATTATCAGTCCATTGTCTTACCGCAGAGTCAAGACAAAAATATATTTTTCTGTTTAGTGATTTAATGGAAGACTATATATTAGAAAATATAAAGCTGATTTTGGGTAGTTTGTATTAGCATCAGTAAATTTATAATTTGAAAATATTGTAAATTATGTCAGCATCTTAAAAAATTAAATGTGTTTAAAATGCGAAAGTAAAATACATTAATTCCAATGGGACACTCAGTGGCATGATATTTCTTGAAAACGAGAATTTCTCCTTGTTAATTACAACCTACTGTTTCAGAACTTTTCCTACTCTTATTTTACACATTTGGTGACGCTTATCAAAACCTCAGCGGAAACGAAATAAATACTTAACAAAACATTTTTCGAACTAACGATGACCAAAACAGTTCAAATCTATGATTAATTTATATTTGATGATATGTAATACTTCTAATAAAACCGATACTTGCAATTTATGTGTTTCAATACTTCGTTATTTTAGTAATTCATTAACTCTTACAGGGTTAAGATAGCTATTATAAAAGTGACACATGTTAGTACATTTGTCAATATAACATGAAAATAAAGATAACATTCTTACGTATTTATTTTAAAAAGAAGAGGTTTTTATGCGTACAATAAGTATAAAGTATGGAACATTAAAACACGATTGTTTAATGAAGTTCCAAATATATAATAATTTTTATTGTAACATCGCACAAAATCGCACAAAAATAAGATTTTATTTTTATTGAAGCTTTCAAGATTATCTTTCAGATCAGTAACATATTTTTCATGAGAATTTTATGAATAGCAGTTAAAAGAAAATTGTTTTTCCTAATTCAGAAACCAGAAAGGAAAAAATGCAAATTTTATCAATATGATGACTACTCTCCTGAAATGAAACTTAGCCTGGAGTATTGTAAAATTTCCACGACACTAAAGGAAAGAAAAATATGATAATATATAACGAGAAATATTGGTTCTTTTTTCTTTCTTCTTAACATATATCTGATCTCTTTGGAGAGAAGGGTTTTACAAATCACATATTAATGCAATAAATGTAATATAGGAGAATCACAAGGTTAGAATAAACAAGAAACTCCTTACCCAAATTTCATAAATGCAATAATAGTACTTTATAAGAAACTAAACATAATTAAAAGGAAATTTACAAAGCAACTGTAATATAATATATTTTCCTTTTGATAGAATGGATACGATGAAATATCTAAAGCTCTTCTACCATGCAATTGATTAACTAAATTCTCTCGAATTAGCTTATAATAGAAAAATTTTTTAGAGTCATTGTATCTTAAACACATCAAAATTCTTATAATTTAGTACAACGATATATAATTTATTGTAATATTTATCAAAACATTATTCACGTAAAATGCTACATTTTACGAAAACTTAGTATAATCGTTTAATACAAGCATTATCTAAGAAAAAACTTTAATTGCAAAACACCAATAGATCCATTACGTTTCTAATTAACTAAAGCTAAGCAGGACAAAATAGCTGTAATTTTAAAAATAACAAAATGCAGTTTTTTCCCTTTTATTTTAATTGTTAACAATGAGATACCGTCTATTGAAACGAGTTACAACTTTCTTCATTATCCGAAGCAAACTCTTAGGATTTTGCTAATCAGATAATTTGTTCCTCATTTTAATTTAGAAGATCTTAAGTAAGTAAGTTAATTAAGTCTTCTATTTATATTCAGCAGTTTTTATAGAATGAAAAAATATTACAATTGTAAGTCTTTCAATATACTAGTATACCTTCATTGACAGGACCAAATATATGTACCATGTTTCAAAATTACGGAAAATATGTCGTTCTTAAAAGTAAAAGATTTTGGAAAATTTATAAATCAATTTAATTTATAAGTTTTTAACTAAAGAATATTTTTTTATTCTGGTATAAAATCTGAATGCTGATCAACTACTTAATTGCCCCATTTTATCCTGA